>RPOG01001581.1:0-104386 GCA_008086565.1 Thalassoma bifasciatum
GAGGAAAAAGGAGGCCAGAGCTGCAGATGAGAGATTGGCTTAAAATAGGAGAGGAGGAGCTGAGATTACTTATAATCCCAACAGGAAAAGCTTCCATAACCTTATTAGTATGATACAATTTCCCCCCACAGTTTGATCACTGCTTACTTCCTGCAAACACTTTCTTCAGTGTTCAGACATCAAACAGACGAGCTGGAGCGCAGATTTTAAGCCCAAACTGTGTCTGCACAAACACTGGAGTACACACACACACACACATGAATACACACTCTGCCGTGCAGTCAACATGGCATCCACAGTGACCCAGAAATAAAAAGCAAAAACCTGAATAAACGACGTCAAAGGCTTTCAGGTAATAAAAAAGAGAGGATGAAATGAGAGAGCTTTGCAGGAATTTTACGTTGCATGCCAATGAGGATAGTTTACAAGTCTGTGCTCAAACAGGAAATTGGCTTTCAGAGTTTCAAAAAGGCCAATTTAAAAAAAGAAGAGTAGGCAGAAACATAGAATTTATTCAACCACTTCCAGGTCTTATATTTAGGGTGAAACTGAAAGCATCAAAGCGAGCTCCTTTTTCAGCTTTAGACCAAAAGATTCATGTAACTGAACCAAGGCTGCACAGTTTAATGTTTACGTTTCATCAACGCGACCGCCTGTTTCTGTATCATGTATAATCATTTCACTAATAGACGTAAATGAGCATCTATTTATATTTTTGACCATATTACATCAACAAGTCTCACAGTTGTGTCATCTTTTCACACATGCTGTTATCAGGGTCGGGCAGAGTGACGTGCGTGAAAGTTAAATATGAGCGCTCTATTTTTTTCTATCTATCTATTCGAGAACTATTTCTTTTTGGCAATTTCTGAAAAAAATTCAGAGTGTAAGTTTTGTTAAACATGCTTGTTTTCTTATTACATAAGTCTGTAATAAAACTTCACCTGGGAAAAACAGATTATTAATTTTCTATGGCAGGATCAGGATTTAGACTTTTTTATGCATCATTTTTTTGTCTTTTCTTCATCGTTTCATACCTTAACTTAAGTCTTGTGTCCTCTTGTGTTTTTTTTTTTTAGCTTTCCCCAAATTGCAACTTATTGTGCAATTATATTCAGGTTTGCCATCTTATGTATTGTTAAGAAAACGCATATTTGGAAACGAAAACTGACATTAACTACAGCATGACAACAACCCATGAAATATTTTTTCCAACTTTCTGATTATTTTCAGAGTTTTCCACCCAAATTTCTTGCCTTTTTTTTCTTCCTTTTGACCATTTTTTCCACATTGAACTTGTATTATTGCTACATTTTGCTGTTTTTGACCCTTTTCACTTCTTGGATTGTCGCTCTTGCAAGAGTAGTTTTCAACAATTTGGCTCTTGAATTGAGAAACACTGATGAAGAGTTTAAAACATCTACATTACAAACATTAAAAAAAATGCATCTGATGTTCTAATGCATTTCAGGTAAATGAAATATTGCACTGTCTGCCAGTAGAATATCTTAATCTTGATGAAATTCATTGTACTTGCTCTGGAAATGTCTCGAAACTACTTTTTAGTGATTCATGTCTCTGGAAACAGATTATTTAAGCCGACAAAAAAGGCAAAATGCAGGAGGAGGACAAACCCTGTGAATCAGAACTCTGTGAATGGAATCACTTGTAGGAAATATTCAGATATCAACATGTTTAAGACTCTTTACAAACAGAAATATTGAGACAGAGGTGATTATGTGAGAGTTTATCATCATTTCAGAGAGAAGCAGGAAACTTTAAATCTTTCACAACTGAACCAATCAAGCTCCTTTATCCCTGTGCTCGGTTACAGCCAGTCCTAAACTCATGTTTCCAGATCATTATCACATGAAGGGTGTGAGTGGAGAGGAGATGTAGGGGAGGAATAGCCGGGGACGTCGAGGCGTCAGTCTTTAATTAAAACTGATTACGGTTAATGTTCTCGGTCCTCGCTGTAATGGTTCTTACGGTGGCCCTCTCACCACCTCCTGATCAAGGGGAAGCTAATTGGCTGTTAAGAGACACTTTCCTCTCTCGCTCATGGACTCCTTCTCTTTGTCTCTTCCTCTCTGTGGAGTAAATCTGGACATGCAGAAGCAGAGCGGTGTTATTTCATACCCTGGATTTAACCGTGAGTCTCTCATGGTGCTTGTGGGGAAAAACCGTTTGTATGCAGAGGATACGTGCGGATATTTCCGAACACCGTCAGAGGATTGTTTTATAGGTGGTGTTATATTAACGCTCTTCCTCTCCTGTCAGTTTTGGTCCCATCAGCTCAGATTTGGTAAACGGTTGAAACAGCATAACATCAGTGTGTCAGATGCACATTAAGCATCGTGATCGGAGCGAGGATTCGTGCCAGGACCCCGCCATCGCTCCAACATATGCGAACTGTGCTGAGCGTCATCAAAGAAAGAGGCTGTAATGTGTTTCTGGCAGCTGACGAAAGAACGGCCCACATGGTGCAGAGTAATTCAGCCGGCACTTAGAGCTCATCATTTCACCGGTCAGCAATTTCCCTTGCAAATCCTTGTTCAACACATCCGAGCTGAGACGTGTAGATATTCATTATCACAGCTGGATAATCAGATCAGAGGCCCGATGGCGAANGTTTTGGTCCCATCAGCTCAGATTTGGTAAACGGTTGAAACAGCATAACATCAGTGTGTCAGATGCACATTAAGCATCGTGATCGGAGCGAGGATTCGTGCCAGGACCCCGCCATCGCTCCAACATATGCGAACTGTGCTGAGCGTCATCAAAGAAAGAGGCTGTAATGTGTTTCTGGCAGCTGACGAAAGAACGGCCCACATGGTGCAGAGTAATTCAGCCGGCACTTAGAGCTCATCATTTCACCGGTCAGCAATTTCCCTTGCAAATCCTTGTTCAACACATCCGAGCTGAGACGTGTAGATATTCATTATCACAGCTGGATAATCAGATCAGAGGCCCGATGGCGAAGGTCTAAGTGACAGTCTGACTGTTACCCAGCAGGCAGTCATGGCTGAGCAGCAGAGACACGGCGCATAATGCCCTTAAAGTCTGCACACATCAACAAATGCAGCACTTCAAAGCACGAAAAAAAGGGGAAAAACACACTCGGAAAACAAAGAGAGAGCCGACTCCTTCTCTGTTGTACTCTTTTAAAATGTTCCCACAAAAAGGATTTCATCATGTTTTCTTTTCTGACAGGCTCTGCGGGACGCTGCATAATAAACTCTATTCTCTCTCTGCTGAAGGACTCGGGAGCAGAGCGAGTCTTTTATTGAATTTTACCTCAACGAGCATCATTTTGTCTCTCTAAATGAACAGTACTCGTGTGTGTCTAAGGGGTCAAAGAGGTTGGAGTTTGCTGCAGTTCTGTCCTTGTCTTTCTCTCTCTCTCTCTCTCTCTCTCTCTCTCTCTGGGGTATAAATGTGTTTTTTTCACGCTGCTGTTTCCTGTTCTGCCTACCTGAAGAGGCCAAAGAGTCCTCTGAGTCACAGCTAATCTGTGAAACCAAGAAATGAATGTGCTGTTTGTCTTTTCCTTCCAGTGACCAGGAAAGGTTTCAGATTCAAATCATGGTTGAGAAAAAAAAAATCAGTTTATGATGTGACGGAGCTGCGGTCGAGATTTGGACGCAGAAATGATGTGATTTTGACTGAGATGAGCACTTCATCGCCAAAGTTAGAGCGATAAACACGTGGTTAAGGAAAGAATGATTGTGGTTAGATTGGAATAACAGAATGTGTGGTGGTGCAAGCAGAAAAGACAGGGACTATTTTAAGTCAGGGAGTTTGACCCAGCATTTTAAGGATGTATTCACTTCATTAGAAGCAGCTCATTGTCCTTTTTTTAAGTATTGAGTGAAGCAATAGACTCTTAGTCCATCAGCTGCTTTTCACACCAGCCTCAGTTTTGTATTCAGTAGGTAAATCACAACATGCTCATGCGATTTTAACTGCTTTAATGCACCTACTCTTAAGCCTTTTACATGTGGAGTTGAATGAATGATTGAAGTTCACAGTGTTTGTGTCTCAGAATATGAGAAAAATACACTTCCTGCTTTGTTTGGATGTCACAAGAAGTATTTCCATCCAGTGTTGCATTTTTTTGAAAACCAACATTTGTTGATAGGAGCGTGACTTCACCTGCCTGTGTTCGTACCCTGATGCGCCCATCACTTTTCTTTTCAGAGCAGATGGACCTGCCTGATTCATTTTCTGAAATCCTGCAGATCCGTCTTGCAAAGATCCAATCACGACTGGTTTCACTTGGCAGAAATGTTGTTTAACCAATCAAAGAGGGGTGGGAGCAGCAGATGTAAGTTTGAAAAGAATGGCGGCGTGTGATGCGTTCCCTGCGGTATTTTATTTAACCTTTATTTCACCATGAGTTTTCCCATTGAGATAAAAAATATCTCTTTTACAAAGGAGTCCTGGCCAAGACAGCAGCAAATGATGTTTCATAGTCAGCCATACAGTCAATGTCATATAAAAACAATAACAAGAATTACGTCAATAAAATGATAACAAAACTATCACTTAGTTTATCCACCACCTAACCATTAAAACATGTGCAAACAGCACTTAAATGTGCCTTGATTCTTGTTTTAAAATCAGTTAAAGTTATAAGTTTCTCCAGCTTTAAGTGATCCTGCAGGTTCAGCCAAGATGCCGGAGAAAAACCATTTAAAGCATTTTACCAAACAAACGTGATGAGCCCATGAGACCTCAGATCACAGCCACAAAATCACAATGATGAGTGCGGAAACCCAAACCAGAGACAAAAATATCTGCAGTTTTATCAGAAATAGACAAAATTTCTTCTTTAAAAATTTCCCCCTGTGGGACTAATAAAGGTTTATCTTATCTTATCTTAATAGTGTTGTGACGTTCACGAACGAACCAGTTCTTTTGAACGGCTCGTTAATATGAACGATGGGAACCGAGTCGCAACTGGGATCCGTAATAACTTGTTTCCAGTTGAAAGATGCTGCAATTATCCAATAGGAAGCTGAGTTAAATGCAGGTGGTGACTTTGTTTTGGTCAGGGAGTGTATAACAATAATATAAACTACTATAAGATGTGAATTCTTAGGGATTAAAACCATTGACTGTATATAGAATAAACAGCATGCTTCCGCCTGTCACTGTTCTAAGTTTTTGAAGCCAAAAAACCCCGTTTCTCTAGCCGCCATTGTGCAGCCAGAATCTGCAGAGTAGAGAATTTCCAGTGGAGCCAAGTAAAAAAGAGAAATAAAAATATTTATTTCTTCTTCTTCAGAAGGTTTAGTCTCCTTTTGGCTCTTTCCAGAAGTTTCTTATATCCCCGGTAAAAACTACTCATGAACGGCAGCTGTTAACTATCGTAAAACGAAACTTATAACACGGTTTTTAACGTCCAATAACTAATGAGAAACTAACTTCTCAGAAAAAAAACACCTGAACACCATGCAGCCAAATGACATCGTCATACTACCTTAGAGTAAAGATGAGAGAAACGTTTCTACGAGTTATCGTAATTTTTTAAAGTTCCCGGCTCATATCTGGAATACATGGGGAGGCGGGGCTTATGACCTATACTGCAGCCAGACACCAGGGGGCAGGGCATCTGGAGGCTTCAGTTTGAGCCGAACGTCGTTACGTCCACTCATTATACAGTCTATGGGGTATAACAATAATATAAACTACTATAAGATGTGAATTCTTAGGGATTAAAACACTATACGTTGCTACATAACAGCTTCAGTTTTCCCTTCTTCCTCTCTCTGTGAACACCACTTTTGTGTCACTTGAGCACAAATATCTTGTTTTCAGCTGCTTATCCAAACAAACGCTTTCTTTTGTGCTTCACGGTTAAGGAGTCTTGTTGCGAGCAGGTTCATCTGGAGCGAAAATTACGGCCTGCCTTTGAGCGGTCAGACAGCGAACGACAGGCGGAGAAAAAAAAAAAAAAAAGAAGAAGGTGGAGATCCACTCACCCAACTCCAGGACCCCGCCGTGCCAGCATCTATCCCACATAATTACACTGGGACACAAATAGAAAGGCAGTTTTTCTTTCTGCTTCTCTCCTTCCTGTGCCACTCAGCAGCAGTTTGCAGGGAGACGCAGAGCGCGGAGGCGGAGCGGGGGTATTTAGATGTGAGAAAAGGCAATTTGTCAAAAACCTTAGGGAGCACTGGAGTGATGACAAGAGAATAACAGCAAAAGGACTAAAGGGTTGAACAGTTAATTCTGTGATAGCAGAAGACGAAGAGGAGGGAAGGCTCAGTGTGTTCGCCGGCGTTTTCTGGAATCCATTATTTTTCGAGATGAGCGAGAGAAAAATAATTGAAAAATACACGTTTGAGTCGTACGGCCCGGGAAAGGCACACAAACATACACAAACTGGAGCTGGATGTGATGTGACGCCGGCTGTTGTGTAACCGCGCTCAGTGAGTCATGAGAGGGAGGAATGCGTTGTTGTTGTGATGGTTGGAGGAGGAAGAGGAGGAGGCCAGCCTGGGGAGGGACCGGCAGAGATCCGTCAGCAGAGTCATCCGGGAGAGAGAGAGAGAGGAAGAGGTCGGACGTTTGGTTTCAGGCTTCTGGATGTCTGGACCTCGGACCGCAAGTGAGGCGTAAATAAAAGTAAAACCGAGGCTGGACGCAGACATGACGGAGCGAGAGAGCAGATGTGTACGAAGACACGCACAAATCTACACACGTTAAATGAGTTGAAAATGACGCAGAATGATAGAAGGAGGTTATCAGGAGCTTCAGGCTGAAATGAGACAGTCTGACACACACACACTAACAAATACAGAGAAATGTGCTCACACTCAAGAAAGAACATGCTGCTGTGATTTTAAGTCCCTACAAATGTGTGTGTGTGTGTCTTCTCCTTCTCCCAGAGAGATTTATTCACACACACATGCTCAAGCACTTCTCTGTGTTGGGGTGTGTTTGTTTGCCTGTGATACCCGTGTAATACTTACACACCAACCAATCACACAGACACACACTCCGTCTCTCGCTGTGGTACATGCGTGGATTCAGGCTGTGCGTCCGCGGCTGCGGCGTCGTTATCATCCAAGGAGGCAAACAGCCAGCGTCTGATTTAATAAGCTGCCTTGGGTTCCTCAGAGAGGTGGGGGTAGGTGGGGGGGGGGGGTACTATCAGCTGATAACTGTCCTCCTCTGATAGTCCTGCCAAGAAGAGACTCAGCTTCTCCGCCTATTCTCAGCGTGTGTGTGTGTGTGTGTGCGAGCCTCCCCGCTGGCTGCTGCCCACGTGTCTGTAGGCTACGTCCGTCCTGTGCTGCATCTCCCTGGGTGTCAGACAGACAGCAGAGGAGAAGCCCACACATGGCAAAGGCAAAGCTGAGCCCAGCGTCGAGGAGCATATGCTCAGAGTTTACACACACACACACACACACACACACAGAAACACACATCCTGCCAAGCTGTAAAAGCCACGGGCCGCACTTCAGACAGATTCTCACATTTATCGGTCCTTCCTGTTCTTCACATGGTCCATACACTGAAGCAGCGTCACGCAGAGAAACTAACGCAGAGATAAACTTTTCTGGCACGAAAACATTTCACTGAGGACACATTTATAAACTAACATAAATGTTTTTACATCATCAGAGTAGTAAAATCCACTTTACACTCTTACCTTTTTATTTCTTTACCTCTCTACAAAATTCATCACTTACAGAAACCTTTTATTCCAGCCTCCTTTCACTGATGTTTTTTGATTTCAAAGTGGAGATATTATTTCAAGGTCGGAGCCTGTTTTTATTCCGAAGCCTGGTTTGTGTCTTCACTCGTGGTGTGAGCGTGAAGCACCAAGGCCTCCGCGATAAGCGAACTCAGGGGCGGCCACGGTGACCTGCAGCTGACACCGATGATTGATCCTGGTGCCGGGATAAGTGCCCGCGCACCGGCGAGCGCACCGGTCCACTGAAATGCAGCCAGGCGGAAAATTAGAAATCTCTTCATCCCTGGTCCATTTGAAATCCGATATCTTCCATCTTCCCCTCGCAGTGGCACCGTCTCCCCGCCAATAAATCAGTAATTAAATGATGTGTTTCTGTTTTTGTGTGTGTGTGCATGTACATGAGGGCAGGTGTGTGTGCTGCAGGGATCAGTGCAGGCACATGGGGTAATGAGAGCATTATCCCTCCCCCAAACACATATGTGCACCCCCTGTTCTGCGCCTTAAAACAGACAAACACAGTGTCCCAGATACCAGCTCAGTGCTTCATGCATGTTTGTGTGTTTGCTCACAGATGGAGGTGTAACAGCGCCTCAGGTATCAAATCAATCAGTCCCGCCTCCTCGGAGCGCCGCGACCTCTTCCTTTAACTCCTCACGTGAACACTTCCTGTCGTCCTGACTCTCATACGTTTCTCTCTCTGTGATGTTCAGGTACGTCGGCTCAGGGCAGCCCTCTCCTGGCTTCCCTCCCCGTGCCAGGACGACCTCTGCAGCCTCAGCTCGACCTCAAACACCTCCTGCCCTTCAGACTCAATGGCTCCTCTCCGCTCAGCCTCTTCCCCAACTTTAACACGGTGAGTGGATTTCACACTTCCATATAGGGCTGAACAATTTTAGAAAAAGATCTAATTGCGATTTTTCTGGCAGATATTGCGATCTCAATTCAATTTACAATTTTATTTAAATCAAGCTTTAGTGAAGTTTTCCCAAAGTCCAGCAGAGAATTACATCAAACCATCAGCAGTTTTTACCATAGACTGTAGAATGAGTGGACGTAACGACGTTTGGCTCAAACTGAAGCCTCCAGCAGATGCCCCGCCCCCTGGTGTCTGGCTGCAGTATAGGTCATACAAAAAACTTTAAAAAACTACGATACCTGGTAGAAACATTTCTCTCATCTTTACGCTAAGGTAGTATGATGATGTCATCTGGCTGCATGGTGTTCAGGTGTTTTTTTTTCTGAGAAGTTAGTTTCTCATTAGTTATTGGACGTTAAAAACCGCGATATAAGTTTCGTTTTACGATAGTTGACAGCTGCCGTTCGTGAGTAGTTTTTATCGGGGATATAAGAAACTTCGGGAAAGAGCCAAAAGGAGACTAAACCTTCTGAAGAAGAAGAAATAAATATTTTTATTTCTCTTTTTACTTGGCTCCACCAGAAATTCTCTACTGCGCAGACTCTGGCTGCACAATGGCGGCTAGAGAAACGGGTTTTTTGGTTTCAAAATTGTAGAACGGTGACAGGCAGAAGCATGCTGTCCATTCTATATACAGTCAATGGATTTTACTATAATACAAGGATAAAAATGAAGGTAAGAATTATTTCTAACTTTTAGATATAAAGGTCAATATTTAAGTTGAAAGTGGAAATTTTGAAAAATAAAGACAAAATTCTGACACAAAAAGTCAAAAATTTTAAATTTTAAAAAATCCAAATTTTATTTAATCAATCCAACATTATGTGAAAAAGTCTAAACTTTCACAATAAGGGTCAAACTTTTAAGATAAAGGCAAATGTCTAAGATTAAAAGTCAAATTTTTTGAGATAAAAAGCGGAAATTTGATATAAAAAGTCAAAATTCTAAGATTTAAGTCGAAACCGTATGAAATAAAGAAAACATTAATAGATAAAAGGCAAAATTTTGGGATAAACAGCCAAATTTTGTCTTTTCTTGAAACCCTTAGTCAAACACCGTCACTGAGTCTGAACTTTAAATACAACTCTTGCTATTTTTAAACTGGACTTTTTATTCGCATCTTTAGTTTTAACAACTGAAGAACAGAAAGAGCCGTCTTTGACTCTTAACTTTAAAAAAAAAAATTGAGTGCAAAATAACTGTTTTATGTTAAAAAAAAAAGATAAAATACAAAACAATTAAAAAAAAAAAAAAATTAAATAAGCGATAATAAGAAAAACGAGATTCAACAATCCCAAGGAAAAAAAGGATTTTTTCCCAACAGTTTTATACTTGAACACGTGTGTGTGAAACAGCTGATACTAAAGATCCTGGGTCAGTCAGGAGCAAAAAAAATGACAGTTTTGGCGATCACATGATCGTGATGTCTGAAATTACGATTTCGATCAGAAAGCGATAAATCTTTCAGCCCTTCTTCCATACCTGTCTGTAACATCGCTCTAGATAACTTAGTGTCAGCTGTTGAATCTGTTAGAAATACCACATGAATTAGTTCCTCATTTTCCACCAGAAAATTATGTTTTCTGTTTAGAAACATCAGAACTAAATGCGCTGTTACTGTTTGTAATGTATCCTCTTTAAAAATACAGGAAAACTTCTTCGGGGGGGAAGTGAAAACAAGCGAAACATGTCAACAGATGATCACAGGGTTCCCATGTGTCCTGGAAAGCCTGGAAAATAATCGACCAATTTTCCAGTCATGGGAAACACATGGAAAATGAGAAAAAAAAGTTGAATGTCCTGGGAAATTATTTATCCTCCTCCTGCTGTGTGAGCGAATTCAAACAGGTTAAAACTTATATACAGAGTTGTTTAAGCTCGGAATCAGAATCAGAATACTTTATTGATCCCCTATAGGAAATTGCTTTTTTAGTGTGCAGTTACTCTAAGGATGGGGCCTTAGAGAGAAGAGAAAGTTGAGTTGGGAATCGCCCAGTTGCTAATGAAGTGCTTCCATTTTCCTATGATACATTTGTCATAAATATTTTTCTTAGCCATAGAGTGCTCATCAAATGTCTTAGGAAGTTAAAAACATAGAAATAATTTGGGTAAATTCAAGTCACAACTATAGAAAAGAGCAACTAACAAATAAGTACAACAATAACTTCACTGCAAAAACTGAAATCTAAGCAAGTCATGATGTCTTATTTGTTGTAAAAATTGTCTTATTTTATTGTCTGATTTGAGCCACATTCGCGAGACCAGGTAACAAAAATGTCTCATTTTAAGTTATTTAAGAACAAAAATGCGGTCTGAATTGCTTGTAACAAGTCAAAAAACAACCTGTCGATGGTTTTTTTGACTTGTTACCATCAATTCAGACCTTATTTTGTCTTTAAATAACTTGAAATAAGACATTTTCCTCGTCTTGTCAGTAGAATGGAGCTCATATCAAGAATAATAAGACAAATTTGACTACAAATACTGTGTTGTGCAGTATACTGTATTGCTGTGTTGTCTCTGTAGCAGCTGAAAATGTAAAATTAGAAAATAATATTAAGGAAAAAGTGGGAATCCTGGATTGCTATTTTGGAGTGGAAACATTCTTGATTTTAAACAGTTTTGGTTTTGCTTCTTCTTTCGTTCTAAAGCAGAAAGTCGTCCGCTCTGTTCTCCACCTCGCTGCCCCCTCTGACAGTCCATTACTCCCCTCTTTAACTCCCACCCCAGGTTTAGGCGGCTAATCTTAATTCAGGCGGCGCTTCACCTCTCGGCGCGGCTGATGTCACCTCAGACTCAGCATCTTTGCAGATGACGCCCTCATTAATTTGTCTGAAATGTCAGCATCAAACCGTCAAGTTTTCAACCCCCTCTCTGGATGCTTACCTCGCCACAGTGGAATTAAAAGCTTGTATTTTTGATCCCTTACTTAGAAGCTCTACACCTTTTGACGTGTGTGTGAGTGTTAGAGAGAAAGAGAGAGAGAGAGTGCTGCACTTCAGATTTCTTTGATCCCACTTTTATTCTCTGTGTGAGTGTGTGTGTGTGTTCACTTTAAAATCCTTTCCTGTTCTCCAGCATACACTTTACACTCTTTCTAACCAGGTGCATAAAGTAGGATGAGGGGAAAAAAGAGAGAGAGTTGGGCCACACAGACATCTGCTTGACTTGCTCTCACACTCTGGGACGTGTGTGAGGGGGTGGATGAGACCTTTCCTGTGTGATATGCATGAGTGGGGGGTCTCCAGCCTGCGATGTGAAAAGTGCAGTTTATTCATTGGTTCTGCCACCCACTGCTGTGGGTTTGGGGTTGCGGTGTCTTCTACGGAGGATTGAGTGGCTCAGCTGCACAGTCGGTATGGAAACAGTCATCGCTCACACCCTCATGTATTTATATTAGAGGTGGAGGCAGCAGGGCACAGCTCCGGTCAGCATTTTGCTCCTGTTTCTGCAGGAAAATTGTTGTTTCGTTCCTTAAACCAGCGTCTGAGCCTCATAACTCTGTTTAAGCACAAACGCTGACAGGAACTGTTTTACGACTCAATTTAAATGAAGTTGGGACATTGTGGAGAATGTAAATAAAAACAGAACACAATGAAGATCTGCAAACTTGTTCAATGAACTTAATTGTTTTTTTTGCAAACATTCATTTTAAATTTGATACCTGCAACATGTTCCTGTGAGGATACTAATTGTTCAGTCAGTCTAGTAGCTGCACTCTTCTACTACAGAGCCACGCTGTTGTAACAGGAGCAGAATGTGTCTTGGTTTCATTGTCTTGTTGAAATAATCAGGGACGTCCCTGAAAAAGACAAAGTGTCTTGGATGGCAGCAGATGTTGCTCCAAAACTTGTTTGTACCTTTCAGCATTAATGCACTGCAAAAACTGAAATCTAAGTAAGTCATTATGTTTTATTTTTAGCAACAATTGTCTTATTATTCTTAATATGAGCTACATTCAACTGAAAAGTCCAGGAAAATGTCTTATTTCAAGTTATTTAAAGACAAGATGAGGTCTGAATTGCTTGTGACAAGTCAAAAATACCTGCCAATGGGATGAGAAAGAAGATTCTTGTTTGAAGACATCTTTCTAATTTCAAGAAACTTTACAATTGAATTTGTCTTATCCCATTGGCAGATTTTTTTGACTTGTTACAAGCAATTTAAACCTCATTTTTGTCTTTTAAAAAACTTGAAATAAGACATTTTTATGACCTGGTCTGGTGAATGATGCTCAAATCAAGAAAAATAAGACAGTTTTTACTTCAAATAAGACATATTGACTTGCTTAGATTTCAGTTTTTGCAGTGTGCTACCTTCACAGATACTGGGACAGTTACCCATGATGCCATGGGCACTAACACACCCCCATACCATCACAGATGCTGCTTTTGAACTTTGCTCTGAGAACAATCCTGATTGTCCTTTTCCTCTTTGGCCCTGAGGACACCACGTCCATGATTTCCAAAAAGAGTTCTGCGGCGTTTGTGTGTGTTGTTGATGTCTGACTTTGTCTTTGCATGGTAGAGTTTGAACTGTCACTTGTAGATGTAGTGATGAACTGTGGTAACTGACAATGGTTTTCTGAAGTGTTCCTGAGCCCACGTGCTAATATCCTTTACACAATGATGTGGGTTTTTAATGCAGCGCCGCCTGAGGGGTCAAAGGTCACGGCCATTCAATGTTGGTTTTGGGCCTTGCTGCTTACGTGCAGAGATTTCTCCAGATTCTCTGAATCTTTTGATGATATTATGGACTGTAGATGATGAAATCCATCAATTCCTGCAGTTGGACAAAGTTGAGAAACATTGTTCTTAAACTGTTGGACTATTTGCTCACGCAGTTGTTGACAAAGTGATGAACCTGGCCCCATCTTTGCTTGTGAAGGACTGAGCCTTTTATACCCAATCATGACACTCACCTGTTTGCAAATCATCACTGTCTTCTGTTTTTATTTAAGTACAGCACAACGTTCCGACATCATTGGAACTGATGTTGCATTTAGTGAAGTTGTTTTGNGCGTTTGTGTGTGTTGTTGATGTCTGACTTTGTCTTTGCATGGTAGAGTTTGAACTGTCACTTGTAGATGTAGTGATGAACTGTGTTAACTGACAATGGTTTTCTGAAGTGTTCCTGAGCCCACGTGCTAATATCCTTTACACAATGATGTGGGTTTTTAATGCAGCGCCGCCTGAGGGGTCAAAGGTCACGGCCATTCAATGTTGGTTTTGGGCCTTGCTGCTTACGTGCAGAGATTTCTCCAGATTCTCTGAATCTTTTGATGATATTATGGACTGTAGATGATGAAATCCATCAATTCCTGCAGTTGGACAAAGTTGAGAAACATTGTTCTTAAACTGTTGGACTATTTGCTCACGCAGTTGTTGACAAAGTGATGAACCTGGCCCCATCTTTGCTTGTGAAGGACTGAGCCTTTTATACCCAATCATGACACTCACCTGTTTGTAAATCATCACTGTCTTCTGTTTTTATTTAAGTATAGCACAGCGTTCCGACATCATGGGAACTGATGTTGCATTTAGTGAAGTTGTTTTGCAGTTTTTAGGAAGTAAAGTTGAGTAAAAGTTGTTCTATATAATAAAGTAAGCTGATGCTTCTATCATTATATTCACAGAGTTGTAGAGATATTTAGTCAGCCTCTCCACCACAGCCTGGATGAAGAAATTATGACAGCCATGGAAATAACATCAAATCAGTGTCGCTTCAGTCCCGGGAGGAAATGATTAGCCTCCATAACACACACTCTGACAGTGCAGCTGTGGCATTAATCACACAGTCCATTCAACGGGGAGCCCCAGGTCCTCTCAGCCCTGATAAGGCACATGTTGTCCCAGGCGTGTGCAGGAGGGGGAGAAGATGAATGCACCTGTCTCCAAAACTAAATATCCTCCAGTTCCCCCGGTGTCCCCTTTTACCTCCCCCCTCCTCATACTCCTGCACGTCTCTATCCTCTCCCTACCTTGAAACCCCATCACCAGCACAGCCGCCTGATGCAGGATAACTCCTGTCTGCACCAGCGCGGTGGGGGAGTACAGAAGGTTTTGGACAAAAGATGCATTTATAACAGCCGGTTCAGGATGACTGCGGACAGACAATGGGCACATTCTTCAGCTCTTAAAACAAATAGCTGTGTGCAGCCTGCCCTGCAGAGGTGGACAAGAGTGGGAGAGCTTGGTTTCATGGTCGAGCTTCAGCCGGTGAAGGGAAAAGTCAGTGGCTCCCAGAGGTGGCTCAGTGTCATGTAAAAGGAGCAAAATAAAGCACAGAAAAGACAAAGGTAGTCCTGAGGGAGAGAAATACCTCCAGGGTGGAGGTTTTTAGAGCGGGTGTGTTTGTAGTCGTTCACCTTGTCCTTAGGGATGTGTAATAACCTCACTGATATCTGATGTTCAAGGAGGAAATGTGTCGTCCTTACTTTCATTTAACCGCTTCTACAGCTATGCTCTGAGTTCGTTTCTCATCAGAAGTTAAACTTAAATCTATTTGTACAGAATACCTTCACCTGTGGCTTTCTGATGATTTATATTTTACGTAGAGGGAGCTACAAAAATTGGCAAGAAAATTGGGATAAACCCTGGAAATACTTCAAAAATAGCAAAAAATGAGGCAAAAGGGGCCTTAAAAGAGTGAAAAGTGACCAAAATGGCCAAAAGCAACAAAAATTAGTGAGAACATTTTTTAGAAGGAACAAAAATGGTGACAAAGTGACGAAAACAGTGGAAAATGGTGACGAAAAAGGCCAAAGTCATTTAAAAGGGTCAGAAAGTTGGGATTCAATTTGGAAAACAGTCAGTTTGTTGCAAAAAACATGATCCAAAAGTGTCAAAAATTGGCAAAAAATGGCAAGAAAATTGGGAGTGAACCTGAAATAGTGGGACAGTATCAAAAAATGGGTCAAACGTGGCAAAAAAAGAGTGAAATGTGACTGAAATGGGCCAAAAAGCGACAAAAATCTGCAAGAAAAATCTTGGAGTAAACTGTCAAAAATTCCTAAAGTAGCAAAAATGGTGAAAAAGTGAAGAAAATTAAGTGAAGAAAAACAGTGACAACGTCAACAGAAAGAGTTTGAAAGTTGGGATTGAATTTAGAACATTGTCAGTTTGTTGCAAAAAAAAAAGGTCTAGGGTGGAAAAAAAGGGTAGAAAGTGTCACAAAATGGGCAAAAAGTGACAAAAAAGTGGCAAGAAAATTGGAAGGTAACCCGGAAAGTAGTAAGAAGGTATCGAAAAATGGTCTAAAAGTGGCAAACAAAAGAGTGAAAAGTGACAAAAATGGTCAAAAAGCAACAAAAATGAGCAAGAAAAATCTTGGAGGAAACTTTCAAAAATTCAGAAAGTAGCAAAAATGGTGAAAAAAGTGACGAAAAACAGTGAAAAATGGCCAAAGTCAACAGAAATGGTGATAATGTTGGGATTAAATTTGGATCATCGTCAGTTTGTTGCCAAAAATGGTCCAAAGGTACCATTTCTTTGGAGTCCTGTGAGTCTTACCTCGTGCAAATCGTTATTTAGTTTATTCAGACTCTCGTCCATTGAGCTGAAAGTCATGTGATCCTGTTTTAAAATCAGCTGTCCTCTGATGATCATCCTCTTCTCTCTCTCTCTCTCTCTCTGTTGTTTATCCTGCTCTGTTCAGGGACTCTCTGCAGTCTTTTTGCAGACAGTTAAAACCAAATTAGTCGGCCCAAGACAACCCGCTAAAACACTTCCCTGTGGGCAGCAGTGACTCATAATGTATTAGACAACCACATTTCCTGAAATTACAATAACGTCGAACTCTATAAAAATATGAGCTGCAGCGAGGCTTGAAACAACACGATGGCGGTGGAGTCAGTTTAGAAGAAACAAACGTATCCTTAAAGGCCCGTGTGGAGGAAACAGGCTTTGATTCAACGCCGTGATATAAGGAGACGTATGAAGTCGACGTGATGAAGGAGGAGGTCTGTTTNTTTAAAAAGTTCTTTGAAAATGGATAAAAACATATTTCTGAGAGAAGAATTATGTTTTCTAACAGATTTCAGTAGTTGACCAACATTTCAAAGTTTTTAGGTTCATTATTTTTTAGTATTTTTAATTTGAGCACCCAAAAATGTCAGGTGGTGCAACCAAATATATGAAAATATATTTATATGTTCCTGTTATTTTTTCTGTGTGAAATTATTGGCAAGTATCTCTCAAGTGTCTGTAGTGACTCATACATTTTCATTTTGTGTGTTTCATTTCTTTTATTTGTGAATAAGATAAATAATTTGATGTTAAAATAACATTTCACATTATTACATTGGTTGTACCACCTGACATGGAAATTGTTCCAGTCACCAATGAAGTGAAAAAAGCTTTTTTATCAGTATTTCAGAGAAATCTACAAACTTTTCCACTTGGTCACAAATGTCATTTGGGCTCCTCTGGCTGATGCAGTTTCCTGTTTCCTGTTTTATTCTCTTCACTTTAAAATAAAAGTCTAATGTTACAGTTGCACCACCCTGACATTTGACAAGGTGAAAATTACGGGACAAGAGTTTTTGACATTTCTCAACAGCTTTAAAATTCTTTTTATTTGCAAAGAATGTTTATTTAAAAAGGTTCAAGTATAAAATAATGCCACTGTATTTTTAATTTCCAAAATGTTATTGACTGTAAGTTAAAAATCTCAAATTAATGACACCTATGAACAGTCCTGCCAACGTGGTGGACTGTAAAACCCCCAAACTCCTTGGTTTTGTGTTTTTTTGTACAATATAAAATTATCAAATTTCTACACAAGTTTAAACACAGGTTTCATAGAATAAAGAAATACATGTGATGAAATACTCAATTCAGGTCAGACACAAAAAAGGGACGTCACGTCATTGACCCATTTGGAGATAAGATAAAAGATTCTTGTTTTAAGACATCTTTCTAATTTCAAGAAAACTTCCCGGGCGAATTCGTCTTATCCCATTGGCAGATTTTTTTCACTTGTTACAAGCAATTTACACCTCATTTTTGTCTTAAAAAAACTTGAAATAAGACATTTTTATGACCTGGTCTGGTGAATGTGGCTGAAATTAAGACTAATAAGACAATTTTTACTACAAATAAGACATTATGACTTGCTTAGATTTCAGTTTTTGCAGCGTACCAGTGGATAAATGTGAGAGAGTGTCACCTGAATGCCTTTCCAGTGGTTAAAAAAAGTGAGGCTATCCCTGAAAAGCTCTACCAGTGAGTAAAACGCATGAGTAGATACCATACTAGAGGATACATAGAAAGTCATTGCCCTCTGGATGCCTTTCCAGTGCATTATAAATAAGAAAGTGTTGCCTGGATGCCCTTCCAGTGGTTAAAAAGTGAGATACTGGTTTAGTTGGATGCCCTCCTAGTGGATTAATGGTGCAAATATGCCCTCTGGAAGTTTAACCTGCCCTTCCTCTGGACAAAAAAGTTGAAACGAACAAAAATGTGAAGAATAAGAAAGGTAGTTTCATGCAAAGAACTTAACTGTGAGATATTCATGTTAAGATGCTTTCAAATAAGAGTTTTCAAACACCTTCATTGATTCTGATCAATGTAATTAGAAGTGCTTATTAACCAGCACCTCTCCAAAACCAATAGTTTCTCAGGCAGTCAATTCAGAATCCTGACACTGTGGCGCTTTTACTGCTGGATATTGAGTTACCAGTGAAACCTTTTCTTTATTGATCCTAAATGTTCTTGATTTTAGTTCAGCTGGAAGCTCCAAAGATCCCCTGCAGGATTTTGAATACATTACCCGGCATTTAATTTGCTGTTTTAACTAAATTTATTAGACTTTTCTCCAAAATACAAAACATATAAGACAGAAATGTGGTGGAGGATGGAGTCAACAATCAGAAAAATAGAGCCTGATTTACACTGAAACAAACAATCCCTGCAGAAAAATAAACATATAAGGTTGAATGGAAATCCAATCTAATAAATAAAAATGGTGATGTGAGTGGATTCAAGGACTGAGTGTGGTTTCTGTCTCTGAATTAAAAAGGAAGAATTACTTCACGTGGAGCTGAATCATCTTTAATGTGATTCATAAATTTTCTAAAAAAGTCTTTGTGGAGCTTTTGAGTGAGCGTTTCATTTTCTCCACTTTCAAATCTGATATCTGCCGTTAAATTTTGACTTACTCTCATAAATGTCTGACTATATCATCAATCACTCTGTTGAGATTGGAAATGTTTTGAAAATAAACCTCACATCAGAAATAGTGATGTTTCTTTTTTCACATCAGTGCTGAGTGTTGTTGCGTCCTCTTGTGCCGCGAAAACGACTCGAGTGTTTCGAACAAGGTCGTTTTATTGTGAAGCCTGAATGAGAAAACTCTGGATCTCACATGTAAGCACAGAGATCTGTGAGAGTGAGGCCTTGGATCATCACCAGTCACTATGTGAAGCTTTATTTCTCTCTCTTTCTATTTTAAAAAAAGCTTCTTTTCCTCAAGGATTTTCTTTGTGTGTGGTTTTGTTCCTCAGCTCATATATGTTTCAGTTTAACATTGAAGACTGAAGCTAACTGAAGTGATTCAACCTTCTTAGTTTGGCTCCTTCTCTGCTTGGTCTTACTTCAACCATCTGTAGATTTTGACTTCATCTTTATAGTTTGAATCCCACATCATCGAGCTATTTCTTTGTCTGAAACACAACTGATCTATGGCAGTGATTCCCAACCTGTGGGCCGTGGCCCCCTGGTGGGCCGCAAAGATGTTGCAAGTGGGCCGCCAAATAATTTCAAAAAAGTGAGACTTTTGTGTGTGTTGGGGGGCTGTGATTACATAAAAACAGAAAAACATACAGAATACTGCTTTAAATGTTGAAACTCAGTCACCATTCAAAGGATTTTCATTCTAGAGACACTAAGACTTGTCTGGTTGTTTTTTGCTTCAGTCACTTTTTTTTTTCTCACTGTGGTCTCATTTTTCTCCAAAAAGTGAAGCCCTGCTCCCTTATGGGTTCAGACAAAATTCAAAAGATTTCAGAAGTGTAAATACATGGTGTATAATCATAATAATAATAATTTTTTTAAAAGTAAGTGGGTTATTTTGCTCCCCCCAATGGGTTTGGTATCCCAAGGGTTATACATTTTTAAATAGTTTTATATATATATATAAAATATTTGAGACTTAAGTGGGCCCTGAGTTGGAAAAGGTTGGGAACCACTGATCTATGGTTGAGCCAGAAACCAGAGTTTTGAAGATCAAAAATCATGTAGACCTACACATTGGAGGAAAATACGAATCATTTTATTGCTGAGAAAGTCGATAAAAAAGCTTCACTTAAAGACAAATTTACAGGTTTTTGTTTCAGAATATGAGAAAAATCATAGCCACAGTCAGTTACGAGTCTGAACTTCCTGTTTGGAAAACATTTACCTGTTTGTATTCTCACATTTTTGAGTTTTAAGTACTGCTTATAAAATGTTATTCTGATATAGTGTTGGGTAATAAGGGAAAAAAAAGAACATGATATATATTTTTTCATATCACCAGATCTCGATAATTATCACAATTATCTGTATCTGTACTGGAAACTGAAGGAACCAGAGATTATTTCAACATTCCTCGTTGGTTTGTTTGCTTGCTGGATTTTAATGTCTTTTAATCTGTAAAGTGTCTTTGAGTATTTTAAAAAGCGCTATATAAAATGAATGTATTATTATTATTCTTATAACTTACTAAGCAAATAAAGCAAAACATTTTTGCAGGTTTGCAAGACCCAGAATAAACAAATTCCCTCCTCAATAATAATGAAGACTCCTTAAAATGTAAATATCATCATTATCAAAAAGATACTGCTGCCCTCAACTCCACATTTAGCTTCACATTTGGTCGTTCTGTTTACTTTTCTGGCAACTTACAAACAAAAGTGGAGCAGGAAAAGGTCGACTCTGATTGGCTGTTATCGCACAGATTTTCACCATATTTGATTAATTAAATATTCTCACAGCTGATCATTGTAATCGAACCAAAACTTATCGCAATCATGAATCTTGATTGTGATATGTTTCTGTGACAAAAGTTGAAATTCTGTTTTAAAACCAAAGTTATATCGATGTATGCTAACTGCTAGCATATCAATGCAATTTCCTATCCACTTTAGCATCAAGCTAGTGCTGTGTTTTCTATATATCTTTTTTGTACATTAGTAGATGTGTAACATGTTGAATGTATTGAATGTGAATCTCTTGTGAGAGAGTCATGTACTTTTCTTTTTGTGTTCAGTTTTTACAGCTTCTTAAGAAAAACTTCAAGCAGAAAATCCTGAATCTGAATTATCTTGGGTAAATGTCAACAAAAGGTCCGACGTAAGAATAAAGGCCAATGATGTCGATAGCTTCTTAACAGGAACTAGTTCTGGATACTCATCCCTAAAGGAGACACTTTTCTGGGTTAAATATTTAGTTCAGGAAAGGGTAAATAAAAACACTCTGTCATTGAGACTCTCAGGATAAAAATGTGTCAGAGTTTCATGTTCCCGATTAACCAGGTCTGAACGATTTCAGAAAAAGATCTTATTTTGATTTTTCTGGCAGAAATTGGGATTTCAATTCCATTCACGATTTTCTTCAGATCAAGCTTCAGTGAAGTTTTCACAAAGTACAGAAACGTTTACAGACTTGACAGAAAATTGCATCAAAACATCAAAGCTGTCAATGAAAACTGATGGTAAGAATTGTTTCTAACTTGTAGAAAAAGGTCAACATTTTAAGATAAAGAGTCAAAATTTTGAGATAAAAAATTCCAAATTTTAAGACATCACCATAACATTATGTCAAAAAAAGTGTGAAATTTCATATGAAAGGTAAAAAATTTAAGATTAAAAATAGTCTAAGATTTTAAAAAAAGCCAGATTTTTTAAAATGAAGCATAAACATTTTGAAAATGCTAGAGATGAAAAGTTGCAATTATGAGAAGTAAAGACAAAATTTTAACATAAATGGCAAATATTGCAAATTTTGACTTTTCTCAAAACCCTGAGTCTGGACTTTAATTAAGATTCTTGTTATTTATAAACTGGACTTCTTAACCATATTTTTGGTCATAATGACTGTAGAACAAAAAAAAATCATTGTTTCATCTCTTAACTTTTCAAAATGATGTAAAAAAAAAAAAATCACAGCTTTGGTGATCACTTGAAATTGCAATTTCAATCAGAAAATGATAAATCTTTCAGCCTTACTATTAACTCAGTTTGACCATTTTTTAAACTCAAGATCCAAGAAAAAAACTCATAAAATTGAGTGAAAACTGACCTTCTGTCCGAGCATTGTTATTGGCTTAACCATAGGTCAAATGTTTCTCCTGCTTCGTTTTCAGGCGACTGTGACTGAGAAGTATCTTCCATCGTTGACAGATTCTCTGAGTATGAGATGAAACGGATGCATGGCTGCAGAGAAACGTCTGTTTTAAAAGCCTGTTTGTGTTTCTCTCCCTCAGATGGACCCTGTCCAGAAGGCAGTGATCAACCACACGTTCGGCGTCCCTCAGCCCCTCAAGAAGAAACAGATCATCTCCTGCAACATTTGCCATCTGCGCTTCAACTCAACGGTGAGACGTGTTGTTGTGGCTTTACGAGAACGGAGGAGAGTTTGTCGGGCGATAAAAAAGGAAAGAGACATCTTTGGCAGACTGTTTTTATTTACAGTCATCCAAACTTACAAGCATCATCTCTCTGCTCTGTGTTCCTCCAGTCTTCTGTCTTTGTTCCTAAATTACCTCCACTCTTCTTATCCCTGCTGACTCATTGTGCTTGTGTGTACTGTATATGTGTGTGTGTGTGTTTAGTTAACATAAATACTGTTTTTGTGTATCCAGACAAAAAAACAAACATTACGAGTGGATTCTTCTTAGAAATGTATGTATCTTGCAAGAAAAGTTAGTCTTTTTGATCGTTCCAGGAAAGTTTGTTCTGTTTCCCCTTGTGAGATCTGTAAGTGTGTGTATGTGTGTGTGTGTGTGTGTGTGTGTGTGTGTGTGTGTGTGTGTGTGTGTGTGTGTGTGTGTGTGTGTGTGTGTGTGTGTTGTGCGTCTCCCTAATCTGTCGTCCCTCTCGACGGCAAATAGTCGTTTCTCGTCTTTGTTAGTCGTCGGCGTCGTCCTTCGTCTTAAGAGTCGAGGAACAAGGTAAAGAGGACGGGACGGTGGAGTGTGTGTGTGTGTGTGTGTGGCATGCATACACAACCTGCACTGAAGTATTTACACACATTTGCAGTCATACTTACACACAAACATGTAAGAAAACAGAAAATATCCAGTGACATTTCATGCATATTCACATAAACAAATAGTCCAGGAAGCCTGAAGACACCTCTCATCTGGGCATTGCAAAACACACACACACACACACACACACACACATATGCACACGCTCTTTTTTTTTGGACTCCATCTTCAAAGCCCGGCTGAGGCACAGGAGACGAGGAGCTGAGGGGGAAGAGGAGGCTCAGACGTGCTCTTCACACACTAAAGCAAATCCCATTGGCTGCCTGTGCACAGCGACTTAAAGAGGAGTGTCAGGTCTGACTGCAGCTTTATCTGTCTCTGCGAGAGCATGAATACTTTCCTAACACTCCCGTGCACCCTCCTCAGAGTTCGCTCAGATATTAAACCCAGTTATCCTTTTACGTAACGCTCAAAGGGGAAATATGCCAGCTTCATCCGCCGCTGGCTTTAGCACAAATTTACCTNAAGACACCTCTCATCTGGGCATTGCAAAACACACACACACACACACACACACACACATATGCACACGCTCTTTTTTTTTGGACTCCATCTTCAAAGCCCGGCTGAGGCACAGGAGACGAGGAGCTGAGGGGGAAGAGGAGGCTCAGACGTGCTCTTCACACACTAAAGCAAATCCCATTGGCTGCCTGTGCACAGCGACTTAAAGAGGAGTGTCAGGTCTGACTGCAGCTTTATCTGTCTCTGCGAGAGCATGAATACTTTCCTAACACTCCCGTGCACCCTCCTCAGAGTTCGCTCAGTATAATTTGGGTCAATAGGAAAATGCATTGCGAGTTTCCCCTTTATACGGTCGAAGTAGGCGGCGACCGAAATCGTGTTTAAATGGAAACTTGGTTTCACTTTGAGCCGTGTCCGACCGACTGGAGGTGACTAAATAGAGAAATCGAAGGACGTCAGTACTTTGTCTATGAGTACACACGAAGTCACGTGGCACTGTAGAGGTTACAGGTTCAGAAGAGCAGTTTTCACCACACCTGTGTGAGGAGAGACATTTTAAGAACAGCCTTTGGTTACTTGAAGTCAGAAGTTTTGTTGGTTTAAAGGTTGGAAACGAGCCTGACATGAAAATATCAGAATATTTTAGCAGAATGTAGCTACACTGAGCTGAAAAGTAGTTTCACACAGAAGCACAGAGGTTGGTTTCATTCTGTTTTTATGATCTAAATGCTGATGTTGTTACCTGAAATATTGACATTTAGAGGCACAGTTAGGTCTTTATGTTACTGAACTTTGTCTTTATGCTTAGCTTAGTTAACCAACCGATCCAAACCACTCACAGGCGGACAAACCCTCCTCACTCACCTGCACAGCAGCCCCGCCCAGCTTCATACAAGGGTCAATGACGTGACGTCCCTTTTTTTGTGTCCGAGTGCAATATTTCCTTCCATCATGAATTGAGTATCTCATCACATGTATTTCTTTATTCTATGAAACCTGTGTTATTTGAACACATCTTTCAACTATTAAAATATAACATGTTTTTTTGTGTTTTGGTTCCTCAAACCCCCAAAATGTCAGGTGGTGCAACCGTCCTGACAAGTATCCACAGTAATTAAACTCTAAAAATTGAATGTCAGTTATTGTAAATGGAAATTAAAAACACAGTGGCATTATTTTATGCTTGAACCTTTTTAAATAAAACATTCGTTGCAAATGAAAGAATTTTAAAGCTGTTGAGAAATGTAAAAAACTTTTGTCCCGTAATTTTCACCTTGTCAAATGTCAGGGTGGTGCAACCGTAACATTAGACTTTTATTTTAAAGTGAAGAGAATAAAACAGGAAACAGGAAACTGCATCAGCCAGAGGAGCCCAAATGACATTTGTGACCAAGTGGAAAAGTTTGTAGATTTCTCTGAAATACTGATAAAAAAGGTTTTTTCACTTCATTGGTGACTGGAACAATTTCCATGTCAGGTGGTACAACCAATGTAATAANAGAAATGAAACACACAAAATGAAAATGTATGAGTCACTACAGACACTTGAGAGATACTTGCCAATAATTTCACACAGAAAAAGTAACAGGAACATATAAATATATTTTCATATATTTGGTTGCGCCACCTGACATTTTTGGGTGCTCAAATTAAAAATACTAAAAAATAATGAACCTAAAAACTTTGAAATGTTGGTCAACTACTGAAATCTGTTAGAAAACATAATTCTTCTCTCAGAAATATGTTTTTATCCATTTTCAAAGAACTTTTTAAAAATACGTTTTTAGACTCTCTTTTTGTCATTGACCCACAAACAAATCGCGTGTGTGCATTTATCTATTTAAGGCATGGGTCTTCAACATTTTTCAGAACCATTGACCCCCTTACAAATGGTGGGTAGCCTTGACACGGTACATTTTTATTTCAAACATAAGTGTGGAAACAAATGTGATGCAGAAAAAAGCTTATCAGTTCTTTGAAAGTATAAAAAAATTGCCAAACCAACCAACCAAAATTGTGACAGACCCCTCTGTTTTTACTTTCCCACAGAATAAAGCCTATTTGCATATAAAGATAGAAAAGTTCAATATTTTTGGTCACTCATTTCAGAAAGTGAAACCCAGATACTTTCAACTCATTTTTCTTGGAGTGAATTACTTCAAGCCTTTATTTCTTGAAATGATGATGATTGTGGCTTTCAGATGATGAAAACACAAAATTCAATGTCTCTGAAAATAAGATTATTACATAAGATCAGTAAAAAAGGAGATTTTGAAACAGAAATGTCAGGCCTCTGCTTCTTTCTGACCATTTTCCAAATTTTTTTTTCCAAATTTATGCCCATCTGTGCTGCTTTTTGCCCATTTTGACCACTGGATTGTTTGGTGGTTTTTGCAATGATAGTTTTCAACAGTTTGTCTCTTTGGTTGAGTGACACTGGTGTAGGGTAGAAAACATCTACAAAAAAATGTATCAGGTATTCGGACAGATTTGAGATTAAGGAAATATTACTTAATTAACATTGGAATGGCTCCTTAAAGAGGAAAAGACAAGTTTTGTGTTCATATCTTGGGTATTGCAGTACTTCATAGGAATCCATGTGCAAAAACATTGAAATCATAATAGTTTACAATAAATAATGCAAGTTGTTCTCATTACCGTAACTCTTCTAGTATTTGGGCAAGAGAAAAATTTTCCTGAAAGAAGAGAAGATGAGCTTTCCATGACTCTCTTGTGGTTATTATGTGATGCAGGGAGTTTTTATTCCATGTAAAAAAGTAAAAATGTAAACATCCTGATCAGAATCAGCGTCACGTTTACCTCATTTTTATGGAGCTGTGACATTTAAGTTTTATTTCTGACTCTTATCCCCCGCAGAGGACTTCTGTAGAGGACTTAAGGTTGTTTGAAAGTTGTCTTTGAAGTTAATAGCGCTCATATTTATTCATACTGTTTTTAATAATTAGGAAGTTTTATGGCAGATGATAATTACCCAAAATTGAGAGTTTTACTTGCACACTCCCTTTTTAATCATGCCTTCCTCCTTATTCCTCCTCTTTCAGATTTAACAGAGCAGCAGAGATACACCGCAGAAAGCAACAGCTTGACAAATTTAGTCAGAGTAATATTTTTCTTCCATCATCCCACATTTTTAGTGACTTGAGGGGAAATTGTTCGTGCAACCCTGAATTTCCAAACCACGGCTCAGCAAATGTTAAATTAAGCAAACCAAGCGGCAGACCTACTTTATTCTGATGTCTCTGTTATTTTTGGATGAGAGAAAGTTATTATATGTGGAGAGGATTCTGGGAGCCGATCCACACCCGTTTCACATATGTCCACCATCCAGATTTAGTCCAGTGTTTTCTTTTGCTTAATCGCCGGACATCCAACACGCCTTTTAGGAGTGTGTTACATCCCGTTGGCCGTGCTGCTGATGTGAAAACTAAAGCTGGTTTCACACCTTGTTCCTCTGCCTCCTCTGGGACTCAGCTGGACGGAGAGACGGGTGGTGATGGGCGGATGGTGGAGAAGGCGCTGGCTGAATTTGTCACATCACGCTAATCTCTGAAGCCTCTCACAGCAGATCGGTCACACGCTGGGGTGAAGTATTGGAGTTGTTTTAGCAGGTGCTTTGACAGATGAATTATTTATAGACCTCCACTACATCACACCATCACACCATCAGGTCGGTTAATGTGACGAGAGAATGTTTAACTTCACCCCTGGAGGGCTGCTGTTTACATACAGTTAACGCCTGAGACTGAGGGTGTGTGTCCATGTGTGTGTGCTGGTTTCTTATTTGAGTCAATGACAAAAAGAGGGTCTAAAAACATATTTTTAAAAAGTTCTTTGAAAATGGATAAAAAACATATTTCTGAGTGAAGAATTAAGTTTTCTAACAGCTTTCAGTTGTTGACCAACATTTCAAAGTTTTTAGGTTCATTATTTTTTAGTATTTTTAATTTGAGCACCCAAAAATGTCAGGTGGCGCAACCAAATATATGAAAATATATTTATATGTTCCTGTTATTTTTTCTGTGTGAAATTATTGGCAAGTATCTCTCAAGTGTCTGTAGTGACTCATACATTTTCATTTTGTGTGTTTCATTTCTTTTATTTGTGAATAAGATAAATAATTTGATGTTAAAATAACATTTCACATTATTACATTGGTTGTACCACCTGACATGGAAATTGTTCCAGTCACCAATGAAGTGAAAAAACCTTTTTTATCAGTATTTCAGAGAAATCTACAAACTTTTCCACTTGGTCACAAATGTCATTTGGGCTCCTCTGGCTGATGCAGTTTCCTGTTTCCTGTTTTATTCTCTTCACTTTAAAATAAAAGTCTAATGTTACGGTTGCACCACCCTGACATTTGACAAGGTGAAAATTACGGGACAAAAGTTTTTTACATTTCTCAACAGCTTNTCTTCATGTCAAAACATCCACCCATTCAGAAGGAAGAGGCCTCTTCATATTTAATCCTTTCATCCTTAATCCATCTACCTCTTAAATATCGAGGGAATTAAAAGTCTGCGTCATCCCCCCGGGGAGCGTTTTAGTTTCTGGTTTAGTTGAGCAGGTTGTTCCAGCGTTTAATGAGTGATCTCTGTATTGATTCCTCTGCTGTGTGTTCCTCTGCTCCGCTTTGTTCTGGGATTGAATGAGGGCACGAGGATGATGGGAAAGTGAAGGTAAATCGTGATCTAAGAGAGGAATCAGCGTGAATGTGTCTGCTGCGTTTGCAGACAAAAGAGTGTGTTTTTGGCCTGATTTATGTCAGAGTGCTTTTGAGCGCCGTACGTGTGCAACATTAGTACGATTGTCACGAGTCCAGGAGTTGCAGAGGCTGACTCTCACCCTGCACATTAATAGAGTAGTTGTGGAGATGGGATCCTCTCTCTTGTTGCATATAACGCATGCAATTATACCTCTGGCCTCCCAACGTGCCATCGCTGTTATCAGGTGGAAACAGACTCTACGCCTGCAAGTGAGCGAATATTCAGGCATGAATTTTAACATTTCGAGTGCGTGGGCTCTTCAGCAGATAATGCGTAAACTCCAGCTCTCTGTCTGCTTATCCAACCTGAACCTGTTTTTCCTCTGATTTTTTCCTGCAGAACCAAGCGGAAGCGCACTACAAGGGTCACAAACACGCTCGCAAACTCAAAGCCATGGAGGCCCAGAAGAACAGGCAGCGACGAGCCGGTGAGGCTTCGTCCACGGGGAGGGAGAGGGAGCGGGAACGAGAGCGGGAACGGGATCGGAGCAAGACGACGACATCGGAGGCGACGCTTCCTGCACTCATGGAGACAAACTTAGTGGATGGAACAGGTACGAAAACACACCTTCATATATTCACCTCCTTTTCTTTCCATACCCACTCTTGATGTGGTTAACACTTTACTTTGCAGGTACACAAGTTTTAAGGTAGTTAACCCTCTTGTTGTTTTCATATTTACTCTGCACTGTCTGTTCTGACCATAATCTGTTTAATGAGTGGACGTAGCGACGTTCGGCTCAAACTGAAGCCTCCAGCAGATGCCCCGCCCCCTGGTGTCTGGCTGCAGTATAGGTCATAAGCCCCGCCCCCTGGTGTCTGGCTGCAGTATAGGTCATAAGCCCCGCCTCCCCATATATTCCAGATTTGAGCCGGGAAAACTTAAAAAAATTACGATACCTCGTAGAAACGTTTCTTTCATCTTTACGCTAAGGTAGTATGATGATGTCATCTGGCTGCATGGTGTTCAGGTGTTTTTTTTCCTGAGAAGTTAGTTTCTCATTAGTTATTGGACGTTAAAAACCGCAATGTAAGTTTCGTTTTAGGATAGTTGACAGCTGCCGTTCATGAGTAGTTTTTATCGGAGATATAAGAAACTTCAGGAAAGAGCCAAAAGGAGACTAAACCTTCTGAAGAAGAAGAAATAAATATTTTTATTTCTCTTTTTTACTTGGCTCCACTGGAAATTCTCTACTGCACAGACTCTGGCTGCACAATGGCGGCTAGAGAAACAGGTTTTTTTGGCTTCAGAAACGTAGAACGGTGACAGGCGGAAGCCACGCTGTCCATTCTATATACAGTCATTAATTTCAACTGATCAAAAATTCCCTTTTTACAGTGCATGTTCAGGGACAGTACAAGGTGAGAGAGAGTTATTGAATGAGTTCTGCAGTTTATCCAAGGAGATATTTGCTTGTTCCTCAAATTCAAATTTCTTCATCCTCGCTGTGATTGGTCGTTGTGTGAGGCTGGAACGTTAGCGGCTAAAGAGGTCGACCTTGTTGGTTCAGAGTCTGTTTATTCAGAGCCAGACGGGGCGCTTAGAGGAAGAGCCCACAGATGTGTGATTGGTTCCTGATGGCA
Source organism: Thalassoma bifasciatum (assembly GCA_008086565.1). Lineage (NCBI taxonomy): Eukaryota > Metazoa > Chordata > Actinopteri > Labriformes > Labridae > Thalassoma > Thalassoma bifasciatum. The sequence goes on from RPOG01001581.1 coordinate 29,710, forward strand.
GACAATGTGGACATTACCCCCAGACATCCCCTCCCCCCCCTCCCCCCTCCCCTTCAGCGTGGCACACATAACTCATTTGGACTCGGGGGGGTGTTCATTTGGAGTGCTATTCCATTACAGGTTGGCATTGTGGAGAATGCCAGCACTGGCTCGCACTGCTGCATTTCAATTTCACATTAGGCCAATCACACAATTGGGCTTATTAAAGAGTGTTCCTTCTCACAAAATTGCTTTGGAATAGTAAAATTATCCAAAGCATAAAAAGCGGCCGTGACTTATCTACTTTCTCTTCTTCAATGACCCCCTCCCTTTCTTATTCCTCTCGTTCCCTCTCTGTCTGTCTGTCCCTTTCATTCATTTCATCTTATCTTGCATTTTCACCCATCATCTCATTCGTTCGTGTCTCTGCCGCTTCCTTCTTCCCGTGTTGCCTTCGCGGAAAGCGGCGGAATATTAAAATGAGATTTGATGAGAGTGTTATCAGACTTCCCGGTCTTTTGTCCACTTTTTTCTCCTCTCTGAAGGAGACTTTTAGGATGAAAACATGTGTGTGTGTGTGTATGTGCACAAACATGTCCAAACAGGAAGGTGAAAGTCTCTGTGATATTTCATCGAGCATCAAAATGATTTTTTTTGGATAGAGATCTGCTGCCAAAGTGAGGGAAGCAGAAAAAGGAGAACAGAGAGAGAGAGAGTGAAAAGTGCTCCTCCACTCCCGTCACCTGGGATGGATAAATGAAAAGTGTGGACCCAGACGAGTGCAACACGAGAAGGTAATGGGCTCGCTCTGCAGTCAGAACGCCATCAGAGCGATTCACGCTCTCTGAGCTAAAGCTGCCGCGTGGAAGAGTCAACATTCATTCTCTGCTGAATGAAAGCCAACGCACTCCTTTTTTTCTTTCTTAACCCCTTAGTTCCCACTGGCCTGCCTCTGACGTCATCAAAGTATAAACACTAACACTTTTACCGTGTTAGAAAGTTTAGATTCTTCACATTTCAGTCTCTAAGTTTGTTTCACAGTTTTCTTCAGCAACAAAACGTAATTAGTGAAAGAATCACTCACAACAACGTGGACGTCCTACCTGTTTGGGGTCATTACGTCACATCCTGACGCCCGTACCCTGAATATTCACTCTCCTTTCCACCAGAGGAATCCAGAGTTCAAACATATCAGAAGTGTTGTTTCATCAAATTATTCCAAGTGGTGAAATTTCTCCTGTAAAGTCCGTTGTTTGTCTGTCTGTCGTGTCCGTTCTCATCAATAACAGCAGCTTCACAGTCTTAGAGCATTTCCTCCTCAATGTCAGTCTGACAAAGCTGCAAGTCTTTGTTTTCAACAGGGTTCTAGCTGCAAGACTAAAGTGACTCCATGGTTTTCTGTTGAGTTTTCATCCCAGGACAGCTTGTGATAGACAACAAGTGCTCCCTGCTTGACTGACCAATAGCACACGCTGGTGTTGTGTAATCGCTCTATTAGAGGGTCGTTCATTGTCACTCACTCCTACATTAATCGATCACCTAACCATCCTAAAAAGCCAGCTGCAGCCATTAAGATCATTGGCGAGACCTTTTTTCATTATAGCGCGTCTGCATTCACATTCATGTGCGCAACAGAAGAGGTACAATCTGTGACCAGGAGCTATAATTTCATGATTTTTAGAGACACTGAGCACTGATACAGCTGGTTAAAGCTGCATGAAGACGTCAGACTAGACAGTGGTGATTGAGAACGCATCTGCTGTGTTTGTCACCTGGGACTAAAAACTCTCTAACTCCTACAAAGTTTTACCTAGAAAGCTCAAATTTCACCCAGGTGTAGATAAAAAGGAGTAGAAGTGATGTGGAGTTAATGATGTTCAAAAATTGGTTACAAAAAATGAAGGAAAGAAAAAAAAAGTTTCAGCTGCATTTTTCCTGACTTGAACTTTAGACACATATTAAAACATGACATTTTCTGAAACTAGAGACTTTAATCTTTCAAATGAGGTGTCACTGATGAATTCTGACCCTATGGTTCTACAGTTATAAGCTTTAAAAACATAGCATGGTAAAAAGGCGAGAATTGGGTGGGAACTAAGGGGTTAAAAGTTAAAATATCTATTTTTAAAGCAGCAAAATGAAAACATTTGAACTTGCGGAGCGAACATGCCTTTGATTTCTTTGCAGCTTTATTTTCTGTTTGACAGCCCCTCAAATGGAATCTCTCACCACTATTTTGCTTCCTCTCAGCGGTGAGAACTTCTTTTCATGGTGCACAAATACACCAGTTCTGCTTCTTCAGCTGCCGTGTGCGTCTAACAGAGACAGATAGGAGGGAGTAAAGGCGAGTCAAGCAGTGGAAATTAAGAGGCGAGGAGGGTAGAAACCACCCCAGAGAGGCTGCGATCGATGTAAGCTGGCTTCTTTCTTTTAACAACATGTCTTGTTTCAATCCCACAGATTCAGAGCCTGTAATCTGTTACATGGTGTGAAGACAGAAGCCAGGTCAGGGAGGTTTCTGGGGATGTTATGGGTTAAAGCTGCTCAGTTTCTGCAGATTTCATCATAGTTAAGCAATAAACAGACTTTTTTCTATTATTATTGGGTGGAAAAATGGCTCATAACTTCTTTAAACGAATGTCAAAATTAAATCATGAGCTGGTCACAATTAGCAGGGGCGGATCCACAGGGGGGGGCATGGGGTGGCAACTGCCCCCCTAAAAATGAGGCCTTGCCACACCCAGATATAAAGATTTACGACAGCGTTTTTGGCAACACAGTTAGACTGAGTGAGAAATAATAAACCATCAGTCGTGACATGAAAGAACCATGAATGCCTAAAAGAGTTGTGAGGCTGAGTTTAAGATGATGCACTGCAAAAACTGAAATCTAAGCAAGTCATTATGTCTTATTTTTAGTAAAATTTGTTCTCATTTCAAGTTTTTAAGACAAAATGAGGCATCAATTGCTTGTAACAAGTAAAAAAAAATCTACCAATGGGATAAGATAAAAGATTCTTGTTTTAAGACATCTTTCTAATTTCAAGAAACTTCCCGGGCGAATTCGTCTTATCCCATTGGTTGATTTTTTTTAACTTGTTACAAGCAATTTACACCTCATTTTTGTCTTAAAAAAACTTGAATTAAAACATTTTTATGACCTGGTCTGGTGAATGTGGCTCAAATTAAGAACAATAAGATAATTTTTACTACAAATAAGACACAATGACTTGCTTAGATTTCAGTTTTGCAGTGTAGAAATTCACTGACTGCTATTAGATAAGACAAACCTATGAGAAATGAGTCAAAATTTTGAGCTAAAAAAAAACAAATTCTGAGATGAAGACGTAAGACTTATGAGATAAATGTCAATAATTTGAGATATCAAAGTCAGAATTCTGAGATAAAAAGTCAAAATGTTGACATAAATAGTCAAAATTATGGGGCTAAAGCTGCAATTTTGTCCTTTTATCTCAAAATTTTTTGATTTTTTATATGCAAAAAGGAGAAAAAAGGAGAAATCTCAGCAAAGCCAGTATTTTATTTTGCTAATTTTAACTGGCAGAAATTAGCTCCACAGGCCAAAAATAAGAATAAATGTACAGCTGTATGTTTTATTTTGTAATTTAAGTGGAGAAAAATCTTTGAATTGTTGTTTTTATCACATTTGGTTTGATGTTTAAAAATGTTTATTTTTTACTTTAGGATAAATGATAGCCAAGCTGTTGTCTCTAATGGATTTACATATCCATATCATATCAGTCTGTGCAGATTTCATTGGTTCTTTACTTGTGATTAAAATGTCACGTGCATCATTTTTTCTAGGTTTTAAACGATTTGACAACAGAAACTCATTAACATCAGTTTCACCGTGTCCAAGAAGCATAAAAAAAGCACAGTGTCCCGTTTCATTAGATAAGGAAAAAGGGTACAAGAGGGAGGAAGAGGGGAAAAAAAGCAACTCCCAAACTAGCCTCCTGTTGGAGGAACTGAATGTGACAGAAACAATTATATGTGATATATGATTTCTTTCTTTTAATTCAACTAAACCCATTCAATCTTCCATGAAGCCTCCTCAATGCAAACTTCACTGCAGAAAATTTATCCAGCAACTTTCTCCGTGTATCAACATTTCACCGAGCAGGCAGGTTACAGGGAGGAGCAGAGGTAACGTTTTCAATCACAGAGAGGAGTAATCGATGCTTATAAACCCTGTCACAGAGTAAAGTGTGTGTGTGTGTGTGTGAGAAAGCTGCTGTTGGAGACAGAGGGCCTGCATCAGAAGTGACAAACATCAATCACCCTCAGCTTTGATTGACTCTGTTGTTGAAGCCCTCGACGCAGCGACTCTGACTGTCACTCTGTAATGATGATTTAAAGCACAGACTTCTCCCCGGGGAAGGTGTTTAGTTTGTGAAGCTGCCGTTGGAGCGACACTCGCCTGCTAAACTGAGACTCTGTAGCTGTGTGTGTGTGTGTTAGTGTATGTGTGTGTGTGCATAATGAGCCCTGTATTCATTTACTCTGAGTTTACGGCCAATCAATCAGCCGGATTGAGATCTCCTCTGATGTGTTTACTCTCTTAAAGCCTGTCACATTTAATTGGGCTGTTAAAATGTGGATTAAATTCTTTTCATCTTACAGAAAACTGATGATTGCCAGCCCCAGCATTGATCCTAAAATCGATAATTTGCTGCGGCGTATTTCTCCTCCGCAGAGGCCCCGCTGGCTGCCGCTGTGCTGCCGATACGCCGGCCTTTGCTCGGACAGTTTGCCGATGCTGGTGGCAGTTTCTCCCATCGGGGAGAAAATGGGACAAGTGACAAAAGCAGACAGAAAAGCCAGTTTGAAGAAATAAGCAGCAGGGTTGAAATAAGTTATCAAAACTAGACTTTAAAAAAAGCTTTTTCACATCCTTTCATTGGTGAAAAACAATAAATGTATTGATGATAGTTTGTAATAGGGCGACCAAACCAACTGCAGATGCAACACTAGACTGCAACATTAAAATTTAACTAAGATTTTGAGGTATTTTTCATATTTTTTAACAAGAGATATAAAAAAGTATGCATCTTTCTTTTCATTTAAGGCCATTTTAAGGGAGCTTGTTTCTGTGAGTTAGAAAAAAAAACATTAAAACTTGACTTTGTTGAGAATTTTTTTAGCACATAAGTCAAATTTTTGAGATAAAAAGGTGTAGTTGAAAGGGAATTAAGTCAAAATGTTGATATTAATAGTCAAAATTTTTAGATATAAAGACAAATTTGAGATAATAAATTCAAGATTTTGAGATTTAAAAATCCCAATTTTGAGATAAAAAGTCAGAAAGTAAGATCATTAAGTCAATATTTTGAAATGAAGTTATAATTATAAGAAGAAAAGTTGAAATGTTGAGATATTAAGTCAAAATGATGCCTTTAAAATTGAGACTTTATGATGAAAGTTAAAAATAAATGAAGTTAAGAGCTGAAATATGGAAAAGTAAAAGGCAAAGTTGAGATTAAAAAAGATAAAACTTTGAGCTAAAAAGTCAAAAATGTGAGAAAAAAAAGTGGAAAAAATGAAGTTAAAGTATTAGTTAAAGAAATCAAAATGATGAGTTCAAAAGTCGAGGCAAAAATAACAGATTTGAGTAATGAAGTAAGAAAATCTGACTATAAAAAGTCAAAAATGTTGTATGATTGAGTCAAAATTTTGAGATGAAGTCAAAATTATATGAAAAAAGTTGAAATTTATAGATTAAAAAGTAAAAAAAAATTTTAGTTTAAAATTGAGACCAATAAATAAAAGGCAAAAATGTTTCATGTAATTAAGTCAAAATTAAAAGAAGAAGTCAAATTTCCTTCATTTGACTTTTTATCCACAAATTTTTACATAATTTGGGCAAGAAAAACATGCCATCAAAGGCAGTTTTTCACTTTTGATTTCTTTAACTGGTGGAAACAGGCTTCCTGTACATTTTCACTTTAAACCAAAAGGAGTGTTTTGGTCACTAATCTGTAATAATCTTATGATGTGAAATCCCTGCACTTCAAAGTGAATTCACTATTTTGAAAATCATTTTTCTGTGTGTGTATTTTTTATCATAGATGGGGTTTTTTCTCTTTATTTGCTGATAGAAACAGTTTGGTGATTTATTTTATCTGTCTTCTCGACTTCTTGGCCCTACATTTCAAAATAAGAGCAATTCACAGGTTTGATCCCCAGTTTGATGTGGTGTGAAAAACGGTGATAACTTAAATCCCTGAGGAATATCTGAAATGATTCTTTACACATTGAGATCTCTTATGATCTAATTCTTTGGATTTTAAAGGTTTAAAGGCTTTGATTTCCCCCCGCTTCTCTCTCTCTCTTCCTCTCTGAGGTGCCGTCGTAATCCATTGATCAGTATCTGCCCCCCCCCCCTTCCCCTCGAGGCTTCTCAGGTGGCCCAAGCTTTCATGGAAGCACAGGATCATATACGGCCCCGGGGCCCCGACGGGGGAGCAGAAATCCCTGAGGGGTCACTCTCATTACAGCGAGGGGACTGTCTAATCTCAGTGTTATATAGGTTCTTTTACTTTGGCGGGGAATGAAAGAGGAAGACTGTTATCTCCAATGATGAATTTACCCTAAGACGTTAAAGGGAAAAATCAATGGGGCACTGTTGCTTTGTGGAGGGTTAATAGTGTGTGTGTGTGTGTGTGTGTGTGTGTAAGTGTGTGTGTGTGTGTTTGCACTGAATGAAACTGAGATATTCAGGGAGCGTAGCGCTCAGTGCTCAGGGGTGAAGTGTGTGACTCTCCTGGGAGGGCGGCGAGGTGAAGGGGAGACGTGTAATGGAACTCTGGTGACTTATCGGCCGCGCCGCGAGTCGATTGGTTTGTTTATATTGACTGAGACTCCGTGTTCACTTGATATTTGAATAGAGAGAGAGAGAAGGAGGGAGGGGGCGAGAGAGAGGGAGAGAGAGGGGGGGGGGGCGATGACATTTAGTGCTGAAGCCATTTCTATTCACTGCTCTGGGTTTAAAGTAAAACTGAGTCTTTCGAAAAAATGACCCAAAGACAAAAAAATCTATTAAAGTCGCCAACTTCATCAAAAGAGGAATAAAAGTCTCTTTACAACCCTTAATCCAATGAAGTTGGGATGTTGTGTCAATCATAATTTAAAAACATTATTTGCACATCCTGTGTCATGTATGTTCAGTTCAATTACAAAATATTTATTGTCCTTTTTTTCTATGCATACTCACTCATTTTAGATTTGTTGCCTTCAACATGTTCCTGAAACAGTTTGGATCATTCCACAGATGAAAACAGCCACCACTTTGTCAACAGCTGCGTGAGCAAATAGTCCAACACTTCAACAAAGTTTCTCAGGAAACATTAGAAACTCAGGCTGTGTGATATCAATGACTGTATATAGAATGGACAGCGTGCTTCCGCCTGTCACCGTTCTACGTTTTTGAAGCCAAAAATCCCCGTTTCTCTAGCCGCCATTGTGCAGCCAGAGTCTGCGCAGTAGAGAATTTCCGGTGGAGCCAAAAAAGAGAAATAAAAATATTTATTTCTTCTTCTTCAGAAGGTTTAGTCTCCTTTTGGCTCTTTCCCGAAGTTTCTTATATCCCCGATAAAAACTACTCATGGACGGCAGCTGTCAACTATCGTAAAACGAAACTTATATCGTGGTTTTTAACGTCCAATAACTAATGAGAAACTAACTTCTCAGAAAAAAACACCTGAACACCATGCAGCCAGATGACATCATCATACCACCTTAGCGTAAAGATGAGAGAAACGTTTCTACGAGGTATCGTAATTTTTTAAAGTTTTCCCGGCTCATATCTGGAATACATGGGGAGGCGGGGCTTATGACCTATACTGCAGCCAGACACCAGGGGGCGGGGCTTATGACCTATACTGCAGCCAGACACCAGGGGGCGGGGCTTATGACCTATACTGCAGCCAGACACCAGGGGGTGGGAGCATCTGCTGGAGGCTTCAGTTCGAGCCGAACCTCGTTACGTCCACTTATTATACAGTCCCTGTGTGATATTCTTAGGCGTCAGTTTAAGGGGTGACAGGTGGAATGTGCCCCCTCCACTTTTTGTCAGAGGTCATTTTGCCCTCTTCCTGTATAAGCCACTGTAACACCTGTAAGTTTGAGTAGTATAGAAAATTCCGACACTCCTGAAAGCACCATCCATATGCGATCAAGAGTTTCAAAGAGATGCATTCACGACTTTATATACTTGCAAATTAACAACAAAGTCCCAAATTTGCTTCTTGATAAACTCCTTAATTTACAATTATCTCATACATTTTTGACTCAACAAAGTTTTTATTTGTCTTAAGGCATGAAAAAAAGTTTTCCAATTTTTTTCTTCAAATATTTGTAACTGAGCATTCAACATAAAACAGTGTGAACTTAATGTAAATATGACTTTTTTGTGTGTGACTTCTTTTCTTAATCTTTCTTTTCTTTTGGTAATTTCATGAATAATCTTTTTTTAATGCTTTGTGAAACATTTTAACTCTCTTTCATCCATTTTAACACTGAATAATTTATAGCTATTACGCTGTTTTACCCTCAAATGTTTGTCATTAACTTTTTAAAAATATAGATACATTTGGGAAAAAACATTTTTTCAGGCCCTAAGAAGAATAAAAATATCCTGACACAGGTTAATATGAATTTCCACCACATGAACCATTAAATTTAGGAGTAAATAACTTATAAATAGGCGTCCACTGTAGTGACCACTATGCACCACATGGTTAAGTCCGTAATTTGCTACTTTATGAAGTGGCATATTTGCGAGTTCACAACTTGCAAATTAACATTAAAGTCGCAAATTTGCTTCCAAATGTACTCAAAAATGTACAAGTTTGTAAAGTAGCATATTCACCATCAAGTCGCAAATTTACTACTTTATAAACTTGTAAATTAACAATAAAGTTAATGTAAACACGGAGATTTACATCTACGCACCAAATTTGCAACTTTACTAAGTCGTACATTTGCGTTTGAGTTTCTAAACTGTAAATATGCAACTTTTTTAACTTGCAAATTTACAGTAGAGTCGCAAATTTGCTTCTCTATGAACTTGTAAAATCTTAAATTTACAATAATGTTGCAAATTTGCCAACAAAAAAATAACTTTTGCTTATACTTGATTTGTCTTTTCCACAATTTAACTCCCTTTACTGTGACACAGAAACTCTTAAATGTTGTGCGTATACGTTTAAACATCAAATATCTTGTCTTTGTGGTGTGGAAGAGGGTTTGCAAATCATTATATTCTGCTTTTGTTTACATTTTACACAACGTCCCTGCTTCATTGGAATTGGGGTTTGTAGAAAAGAAAATTGGGTCATTTTTTAGTTCTTTGAAAAGCTTCATGACGTAGAAATTCAGGCTCATTTTAACCTTCTGGCTCACAGTGGTCCCTGCAGTTTTCAGCTATTTAAACTCATTTTCTTGTTTTTTCTTCTCTTCTTTATGTCATTCAGGTCTTCAGTCTGATCTAGAACCATCAAACCTGGACATGAAGCTGGAGAAAAGTCCCAGGAGCTCTGTCATGTTGACGCCGGTCTCTGAAGTCTCCTCTGCTGATCTGGTCAGCATGTCCCCCCCTCAGATATCTCCTTCCTCGCAGCTTTCAGAAACCGCCTCCGACACCAGCTCCCCCGAAGCTCCAGAGGCGGCGGAGACTCCGGAGGCTTCAGAGGCAGCGGGTCAAACCGGCGAGTCCGGAAACCAGGGAGACTCGTCCAGCACAAACGGGGAGTCGCGCTCCGACGACGACAAAGATCCCAAGAAGAGCAAAGCTCACCTTCACTGTCCCGTCTGCAAAGTCACCGTCAACTCCGTCTCCCAGCTGGAAGCACACAACAGCGGTGAGATCACACACCAGGGAGCGGTGAAACTCCTGGAGAATCAAACAAACGTCTCCGATTGTTAATTCTCCTCTTCGTTTCTCAGGTACGAAGCACAAACTGATGCTGGAGGGTCACAGCGTTCAGCCGCGGCGCCGGGGGAAAGTGGTGGCGGCTCGAGCCGGCTGCAAGAGCAAGAGGCTCGGCAGCAAAGGCAGCGTTGGCGTTCCCAGCAAGAACTTCCAGTGTGAGGTCTGCGAGATTTTTGTGAACTCAGAGACTCAGCTGAGCCAGGTAAGAATCTCATTTTTCAACTCAAAGCGTTATTAGGTGTCAATAAAATATAACAAAACAAAACATCAACTGATTTGGGATTTTTTACTTATTTTTATTTATTTACATCCAGAGATATCTCAATCCATTGACTAATTCCATCTTCATTTGCTTGTAAAGTTAATAAAATGACACAGAAAACCTGTAAAGCAGCTTTTTGTTAAGAAAACGATCTAATACTCATCCCTACTAACAAGTCTAAATCAAAGAAATTAAAACAAATTAGGACACAAAACATTTTACTTAATCAAGACAACTTCTGTTGGTGTCAGAACATTTATGGGTGTCCGAGTGCAATATTTCCTTCCATCATGAATTGAGTATTTCATCACATGTATTTCTTTATTCTATGAAACCTGTGTTATTTGAACACATCTTTAAACTATTAAAATATAACATGTTTTTTTGTGTTTTGGTTCCTCAAACCCCCAAAATGTCAGGTGGTGCAACCGTCCTGACAAGTATCCACAGTAATTAAACTCTAAAAATTGAATGTCAGTTATTGTAAATGGAAATTAAAAATACAGTGGCATTATTTTATGCTTGAACCTTTTTAAATAAAACATTCTTTGCANTACTGATAAAAAAGGTTTTTTCACTTCATTGGTGACTGGAACAATTTCCATGTCAGGTGGTACAACCAATGTAATAATGTGAAATGTTATTTTAACATCAAATTATTTATCTTATTCACAAATAAAAGAAATGAAACACACAAAATGAAAATGTATGAGTCACTACAGACACTTGAGAGATACTTGCCAATAATTTCACACAGAAAAAATAACAGGAACATATAAATATATTTTCATATATTTGGTTGTACCACCTGACATTTTTGGGTGCTCAAATTAAAAATACTAAAAAGTAATGAACCTAAAAACTTTGAAATGTTGGTCAACTACTGAAATCTGTTAGAAAACATAATTCTTCTCTCAGAAATATGTTTTTATCCATTTTCAAAGAACTTTTAAAAAATATGTTTTTAGACCCTCTTTTCGACATTGACTCTTATATTTTTGACCGAACAAAATATTCTAAGACAGCCTTTCACATCATATTATCAAGTTCAAGTTACATCTAGTGTCTCCTCCTTTTTGATGTTCATTAAATGCTACACGAGCGTGAAATGATGGTCTTGGAGTCTTTGCAGACGCTGGAGTGGAAATGATGCAGATTTGCAGGGATGTGTTAGTTCCCAGACGCCGTTTTACACGAGCGTCTCCTTCCCCAGGAGGACGTGAGCCTGTCGGGGCTGCAGCCAGAGGAGCAGATAGTGCAGCTGGGAGAGACAGTAATGTTATGTAACTCCTGAGCTCTTCAGTCATCCTGGATGTGTCGCCATTATTTATTCAGCTGATAGGATTTGAAGTCGGTAGAACAGACGCTCGTCAGCTCTCTAAGCCAGTTTCTTCTTCTTCTTCTCCTTTTTTCTGCAGCACATGAACAGCAGACGGCACAAGGACAGGCTGGCCGGAAAGCCACCCAAACCCAAATTTACCCCCCACAGCAAGAGCCAGCCCAGCTCCAGCTTAGCGGTAAGTCTGAGCATGAGGACACAGACGAACCAAACACTGCAAATATCCACACACACTTAGAGAGGACAAACAAGGCGGGATTGCTTTTCTCTTACAGCAAATATGCTCAAACCTGTCCGACACATGTTGGAATAAATCCAGTCTAACTTGTAGAGTGATGCAGTTTTAGTCTGTTACTGATCTGACCCACACACACACACAGAGTCAAACACACACACACATGAGGGTGACCAAACATGTCCTCCTTTTATAAAATTCCCCAAAATATTCTCACATTTTTCTCAGCTTGTTCTAAAAAACCATGATATTTGAGTTACTGACATTATTCTGATTATTCACCAACCTGTTAAGATGTTGAGATAAAAACATGAAACTCTGTTTGTAAAACTGCACTAACAGACAGAAAATGCTGAAGTGGAAATGCACCACCAACTGTCTGCAAAGTGTGAGCTCAACATTTAATTTAACACTGACTCAAAATATATATTAAACTTAAAGTAATATTGTGAGACATGATTTATACTATTGAACAAAAGAAAATATGAGGAATTATTATGGGAGCCCTTATCCACCAATTCTAGAAAATTAGAATAAAAATTTGGAAGTCATTTAATTTTTTTTCTTTTTTTGGCCATTTTGAGTCAAAATTTGCAGATAAATTCTCAAAAATTTAAGATTAAAATAAAAAAAATCTTTTGATAAAGAGTATAAAATTGTGAGAAAATAAAGTCAAATTTCGAGATTAAAGTCAATTTTCTATCAAAAGACAATTTTTGAAATAAAAACAATCAAAATTTAAAAAACATTGGGGTAATTTTCTTCGATAAAAAGCCAAAAATTATAGATGAAAGTCGTAATAATTGAAGAAAGAGTAAAAAAAATGTAGATAAAAAGTTGATATTGCATGATCAAGTCAACATTTTTGAGAAAGAAAGTCAAATATTTAAGATAAAAATTGGATATTGTAAGATAATTAAATTCTTTGGAATAGTGGAGTCAAAGTGGTGAGATAAAAAGACAATTTTTGAAATAGTCAAAAAAAAAATTTGAAAAAGCTGAAGTTTTTAAACAAAAAGGCAAATGTTTAAAAAGAAGACTAAATTTTTGAAATGAAGAGTAGAAAGTGAAAAATATCAGGGTCACTATTTTGAGATAAAAAGCCAACAACTTGAGATCAAATGTCAAAATTTTCAAATAAAAAGGAGAAATTGAGAGTATTAAGGTAAATATTTCCTTTTTTTGGACAAAAAGTCAATATTTTGAGATACAAAGTCATAATATATGAATTAAAAAGTAAATTCTGTTGGATAAAAAGTCAACATTGCAAGATAGTAAAGTCACATTTTTAGATAAGATGATATTGTAAGATAATGAAACACTTTTGGAATAATAAAGTCAAAGTGTTGAGTCAACATACAAGCAAAATAGTAAGATCTGGAAGTCGAAAATCTGAGATAAAAAGCGGATTAAAAGATGAAATTTTTGAAATAAAAAGGAGAAATTGAAATTGAGGTAAAAAGTCGATATTTTGAAATGAAAAGTCAAATTTGGAGTTTAAGTCAAACTTTTGAGTAATCAAAAAAAATCTAAAATATTTTGACTTAAAAAAAAAAAAAGCTACTTTGTTGTGTTTGAGGACCTTTGTGTATTTTTACAGGATCTCACAGAGGTCGGGTAGGGGGTCTTAACTCTTTTTGGGGTTTAGAACATGGTCACCCTAACACACACACACACACACACACACACACACACACACACAGACACACACACACACACACACAGAGATCTGTAAATCTCCCAGGGGCCTCTATGTCTTGCTCTTGTGTTCCTGGACTGTCATAGAGGTTAAACACACTGTTGTACTCAGTGAGTCCCCTTCCCCTGAGACAGGTCGAAAAATAGTCTCACCCTCCCTCACCCCCCCACCCNCCACCCCCCCTCCCCCAACCAGCTCTGAGAACAGCAGTCTGAATCAGCACTCCAGATTAATCACTTCTCTGCTCCTGTCATGTACACACCTCCCCATCTCTGCCTCTCCCCACACTCCTCCTCCTCCTCCTCCATCCTACAGAACGTGAGATGGAGTGGCTATGCAGGCGTGGCTGCATCTGCCATGAAGAAAGCATTCAGCCAGTACAATCTCACCTCCCTCTCCTCGCAGGTCAGTGTCAGGAGAGGACGAGTCTGGGGTTGGATTTTTTGTTTTTTTGTTTCTTAAAGAAGGCTGAACTTTAGGCCTGGTCAGGGGTAGGGGACTGAGCTCAGGAGAAAAAGAAATCAGTGTTTGTTTGTCGTCTTTGTTTAATGCGTTGACCTCAGAGTTGTGAAGTGGGAGGAGAAGTCTCTAAAAGCTCATGTAAATGCAAAGTTCATCCATTAAGTGGAGGAAACCTGGAGACTTTAGCACCAAGAAAAGGCATGATTATGATTCCAGGTCCGGTTCCAATCTCCCAGTTAGGAGATTTTTCTCAAATAACAGCCCCAAGATGTGAAAAATTCATCCCTCCTTTCTCACAACTATGAGGTCAGACATCTCGTCAGCCTGTCGATGCTTTTATCTCTGAGGAAAAGCTGCAAAAGTGTTTTGAATCATCAACAAGAATGAACAAGATCCCAAATTAATTCCTGCTTCATGTTTTATTCTTCTCTCTGATTCCTCATGGCATGAAACACGTCTGTGTCTTTGTGAATCAGATTCTGAAGCCCTGAACAGTTTGTTCACTGACAGAGGAAAGCAGCTGAAGTTTGCCTGGATTCATGAGAATATAAACGAGTTTGTTCCAATCTGCTAAAATACAACACAGATTCCAATTAAGTTTACTCATTTTGAATTTGATGACTGCAACATGTTCCTAAAAAGCTTGGACAGGGGCAACAAAAGACTGTGAAAGTTGATAAATGCTGAAAAAACAGCTGTTTCGCTCATGGGGCCAGGTTCACCACTTTGTCAACAACTGCGTGAGCAAATAGTCCAACAGGTTAAGAACAATGTTTCTCAACTTTGTCCAGCTGCAGGAATTGATGGATTTCATCATCTACAGACCATAATATCATCAAAAGATTCAGAGAATCTGGAGAAATCTCTGCACGTAAGCAGCAAGGCCCAAAACCAACATTGAATGGCCGTGACCTTTGACCCCTCAGGCGGCGCTGCATTAAAAACCCACATCATTGTGTAAAGGACATTAGCACGTGGGCTCAGGAACACTTCAGAAAACCATTGTCAGTTAACACAGTTCATCACTACATCTACAAGTGACAGTTCAAACTCTACCATGCAAAGACAAAGTCACACATCAACAACACACACAAACGCCGCAGAACTCTTTTTGGAAATCATGGACGTGGTGAATGGTACAAATGCTGAAAGGTACAAACAGGTTTTGGAGCAACATCTGCTGCCATCCAAGACACTTTATCTTTTTCAGGGACGTCCCTGATTATTTCAGCAAGACAATGAAACCAAGACACATTCTGCTCCTGTTACAACAGCGTGGCTCCGTAGTAGAAGAGTGCAGCTACCAGACTGCAGTCCAGACCTGTCTCTCATTGAAAATGTGTGGAAAAGTGATGTAACAGTGAGAAACATTAACCTGTCCAAGCACTTTAGGAACATGTTACAGCCATCAAGTTCAAAATGAGAGAATATTTGAATAATAATAACAACGTCTCAACTTCACTGGAGTCAGGGTGTAAGTCACATTTCAAAGATTGCTTCCGAGCGAACCTCAGCTGCTTTTCTCTGTAGAAGAACAAATGAACTTTGTCGACTTATCTTTGAGGCTGATAAAGCTGAAAAGTCATCAAAGCCAAATGTTTTAAAGGTTATCTTCTCAGAAAGTTTGCAGCATGTGAGTTACATTCATTAGTGCATCTCATCACAGCTGATGTCCATGCATTTATGGAACGGGCAGTGAATGGAGCATTTTACCAAAGGTAAAATAAATCTGAAGCATCATTTAAACCTTTTCAGGACTGAAAAAGGAAAGTTTGTCCGAGCTGTAGACTTTGCATTTGTAAATGTGTCTGAGTGTTCATGCAACTCAGCTTGTCCTTTGGTCAACCCCTTCCACAAAATAAAACCTCATTACATACTTCTACGTAAGGAGAGACACACGTTTGTTTCGGAGACTCACAACCGCAGTACAAACGAGACAAAAGAAGAGAGTGAAGAGTGGCGAGGGGAAGGACAGAAGAGGTCTGGTTTGACCGGAACGTCTTCGTCGACTGGTTCTCGAACTGAACTGGCTTCCTGCCCAGCCCCCTCACCCCGCCAACTCTGTGCACAGTGGCGACTAACCCACTGGCCCTGCGCCACCCGGTGGGCGCCGCCACCTTCATCCAGACCCCTTTCCTGGGCCCCGCACTGTTCCGGCCCGCCCCGGGGCCTCTGCGGGCCACACACACACCCATCATTTTCTCCCCGTACTAAAGACTTGACCCCCCTCCCTCCGTGAGCTCCACCCTCGTCCCTTTACCGAACCCCAGGCCCTCCTCAAAGTGTGACCACACCACAAAGGCCACACGCAAACTATGCAGCCCGCTTGACTTACCGGAATGAGTGCACAAGTCCTGACGCTCCGTGGAGAGCTCCTCTTATCCTAAAGGCCAAGATCCCCCATCATGCCTTCTTTCTGCTCCTCTTATCTTGACCTAAGGAGCAGGACCGGCCTCCAGACAGTGACTGGTGCTCAGAGGCCGCTTTTATAGCCATTTCATGGGTCGACATGGTTCAGATTATGGATATTATTGTGTAACTTATTAGAGAACAAATATAGATAAGTCTAGATGTATGTTTAGTGTGGTTGCCACAAAATAAGGTCCCTTTACTTGATGCTCTTTTAAACGTTTTTAACTTATTGTCGCGGGGGTTCAGATGGAACGAGGGAGGATTATAGATCTTTAAAAGCAGCTGAACCTGCAGCGTCCGCCTCTGTGTGGACTCAAAGTCTCACTTATCACTGTTCAACAAGCTCAAAGGGCCTCGAAGATCAAGTCCTGACAGATATCATCGTAAAAACAAACACTAAAACCTCTGGAAAAGTACCGCACGTCACAATAACAACACACGCGCACATCTACATGTTGAAGATTCACGTTTGTTTCCCCTCGTGATCAGACTGAATGAAAAGATGGACGACACATCTTCACATCTTGTTCAAAAGTGAAGAGAAATTCACCTCATATTGGTCTTTATTTATCAATCTTGCATGAGAATTGGCGCAGATTTGGGTGAAAAACAAGCTTACGGCAGTATTCAAATGTGATTTATAGTGTACACCCAATCAGGTGTTGATAAATTTAGCAGCTGTAAACAAATGTGTTATAAGTAGCACACCGCTAATTACCAAGTAAACCAAGTAAACAATATTTAACGCCACAGATATAATGTTACAATCCCTCAATGCAGCTTCAATATGGACATTTATGGTCATGAAGATCTATCTGTTGAAATCATGTGTTATAAACTTTTAAATTATATTTTGAGAGCCTTATATCATCATTCCTGGAGTCAAAGAGAATAAATTGGTGAATAAACATAACACAGATAATAACATGATATTAAAAATTAACATAAATATTGTGGGGGTTTTTAATTTTGCAACCTGGCTTTGGTAAAAATGCCACTTACCTAACATTTTTTGTTGTCGTTCCTCTTTAATGTGGCAGGAAACAACAAGTCACAGCACTTTTATCAGCCTTTAATAATAAATTAAAACCAAACTCCTCCGAAAAATCAACATCAGCACTATTAAGACAAACTTAAGTGACCGAAAACACGTTTAAAAGAAGAAAATACCAAAAGATGTGTTTGAGAAGCTGATATTTTGGCTTCACTCTTGGGGAGCTGTCGCGTCATCCTTCATACAGTCTCTCACCTCCAACCCTGAAAAACCCTGTTTCCTTCCGAGCGTTTAACTCATATAATTAAAACTTTTTCTTCCTCCCTTTTCATTTCTGAGTCACAGAAATGTCCGGTTATTTTCCCGCTCCTGTATCCTCAGGATTAAACACTCATTAAGGTCCAGAAAAGGTCAGCCTGTCAACTCCACTGTGTTTCAATTCACAGATCTGTCTTCTCTTTGGGATTGACTGTTTTTCTGTCCCATTATTTGCTTCAGTGCCGTCATTTGTGCGATGCAGCTTGAGCGTGATGTTCCTGCCAAGCTGGCGGCATGAAAACATGTTTGCAGCTCTAACATTGCAAGAAAAAGAAAATTTCCTTTCTCTGTCTTTTCCCCACACACGACTGCTCTTTTTTCTTTTTTTCCCTCGCTCTTTCGTCACCTCGCTGTTGCCCTTGATTTTCTGCGGCGTAAACTCAGCGTGAAATGATGATGAAGAGGAGCGGGGAACCTCCCTTTCAAACACACACACACACACACACGCACGCACACACACGTTCAATACAACCCCAGTGGATGACTTGAAGTCTTGATGGGATTTCACAGAGAAAAGTTTGGGTGACGGTGGGTGGGGAGGCTGCTCTGCTGGTGCTTGATTGACATCCTGTTGCAGCGTCTGCGCACAGCGTGGGAGGGAACAAAGCACAGTGCCATGGCAACCACATTAAAAGCACCTTAAAACTGATTTACTTACAAAAGCAATGAGAAATTGTGTTAGTGTTCACCTTATTTTGCTGTAGCCGTGTTCCTTTTCCTTTTTTTTTTCTACAAACCCATGTCGATGATTTCAGTGAGTTTGCTTTGAGAAAACAAAAACAATCAGGTGAAAAAGATCACTTTAAGACAAGTCTGACATTTAAAGCAATACATTCAATATGTTTTATTTATACTGTGTTTCCAGTGTGTCGTTGGCTTTATCTATTCTATACTGTACACACCTGTAACAATGTACGATGTACTTCAACACAGCCAAGGGCCATTCTGAGCAGGAGGTCGTGTGAAATGTCCCTCGACGCTCACCGTCGGACTCCAGCCGAACGGGTGCTTCTCTTCGGCGCCGCGTGACGTTGCTCTTTCGCTCTCGAGCGGAGCAGGAAAAGAAGAAAACTTTTGTTACGACTTCCACTGAGCAAAACATTGTTATGTCAGAAACAAGTGTTTGGGACGAGTGTCACACAAGTGCAACATCGACTGTCATATCGCTGTTCATGCTGTGAGCTGTCTCCCCCCCTCCTCCCTCCCTCCTTCCCTCCCACACAAGATATTGACTGACACACAGTCCTCCTTCTGCCAAAAATGACTCTTGGCAAGGTCTCCTAAGGACTTGAAGCGTTACACATCATCCTCCTTTCATACCAAATCATGTTCTCTTAAATAACAGAGACGGAGCTGGTCCAGCTTCTCATTGTGCAATATGTGAAGTCGTCTGTGATGCAGCAGTGCCATCTGTTGTACGAACCCTGTCATTGTGCATCATCATATCTAGATTTATGTTCTAAGGACCCTCAAGTGTTTCTGGGTAAACCAAGCAGCCGGGTCCCCCCCCCACCCTCCCCCAGTCGCACTACTCAGTGAACCAACCAGCCTTTAATCTTCACTGTGTGTTTGTTTCTGTCGCTCAGTGGGAACTCTGACCTGAAGAAGAGAAACTTTGTTCAAATAAAGAATCTAGAGAAGGCAAATTATATGTAGAAACAATAGAGTAACTATAGAGATTTTATCAGAGTTGTTATCTGTATCTTAAAGATGATAGCGGAGGGTAGATTATGTTACTGTGTGCAGCAGACGTGAAGAGGACTTTCTTTCCTTCCTTTATTTACGTGGTTTTACAAACATGTTTTTTTAAGTACAAGAGAAAATATTTAAAAGCTTTTTTTGTTTTTTTTTTCTCTCTCCTTGTTGATTAATAATATAATACAAGGCCTTTTTTTAAGACAATATCCTATCGTCACATTTAGCCAGGCCTTCTCAGGGGTGACAGGTTGAGCAAAAGCTAACATGACCATCCATTCAGGGTATCCCTCCGCAGCTCGGGAGAGCAGGAAACACTGTACGCATGGATGGAGCGACTAAATAAAACCTTACAGTGCTGTACAATAGAGAGTCAAAGTGGTGGATTTTGGAAAATAAAGCTTTTAGAACTTGTAAAAAAGGAAGATGTTTGTGTGTGTGGTTTTAATTTGAATTCTATTTATTGCACATATAAACTACATCTACAAAGATGTGCAGGAGGGGCTTGTTGAGTGGCCTTCATTAAGTCCTTAAGTGCAAAAATACAAAATATTAAGAGAACTGAAAATCTGTATTCAAGTACAAGTACTGTTACATTGCTAGAAAATTACTCAATCACAAGTAAAAGTACAGAGTATACGTCAAAACAACTACAACTGGTGATGTCACTGTCACCTCTATATTTTGTGTTTTTCTTTACCAATAGTTAAAACACAAACAATCAATAATCATTAATAACTGATAAGATAGAAAACAAGTGTTTTTTGCTCATTTTCATTGGTTGTTTTAATTTTCTGTCCTTTCTTTTTCTCATTTTAAGTTTTTCTCATTTGAACTTTTTATTTCCTTATTCAGCAAAGGTCTCAGGACATTTTTAACTGGTTAAATTCTTAACACAAAATCAATCACTGATCCATCATTAACATCTATAAACACTTTTTTATTTTGTTTTGTTTTGTTTTTCATCCATATGTCCAGGTTTTCATTGGCTTGTTTGTTATCAAATCACCTTACTGGCTACAAAAATGCAGATAAAAGGTCAAGATATTAATGATACTCAGTACTCAACTATGATTTTAAAAGTAACTAAGTAGATTACATGGCATAATGATTACTTAAGTACAAGTAAAAGTACAGACTTGAAAATCTATTTAATTACAGTAATCTGAGTATTTGTAATTAATTACTTCCACCCCTGGTTAACACGCACATATGAACACATACACACTGTAAAAAGGGAATTCACGATTGGTTGAAGTAATGTAACTTTTTGAATAAATTATACCCAATTTTTAAGTTAAGTTCAGGTTTCGAACGTATTTTTCTGTATCATATCAACTCAAAATTCTGCGTTAAGAAAGTTAGCTTGTTAGGTCAAAAAGGAGAAGTACTGAAAAAAGGAAATGGTTTGACCAACTTCATTGAATTGTTTCAACTGGTAACACCTAAATGAATTGAGTTAACATTAATAAACCCTATTAACACAATTGAATAGGTCAAATCTACTTAATAATTCAACTTTTTTCTAATCAAAATTTTGCATCAACCCAACTTAAAACTGAAAAAAATTAACTATTAAGTACAGCTGACCTAATTAAGTGTGTTAATTTAACTTACTAACATAATTTCAAGGAACTTAATTCATTTAGGCGTTACCAGTTGAAACAATTTCATTATGTTGGTCCAAAAATTTCCTTTTTTCAGTGCACATACATTCATTGATAAACATAAATGGGTCAATGACAAAAAGAGGGTCTAAAATCTTATTTTTAAAAAGTTTTTTGAAAATGGATAAAAACATATTTCTGAGTGAAGAATTATGTTTTCTAACAGATTTCAGTAGTTGACCAACATTTCAAAGTTTTTAGGTTCATTATTTTTTAGTATTTTTAATTTGAGCACCCAAAAATGTCAGGTGGTGCAACCAATATATACTTTTATATAAATATACAAGGACAATAAAATTCTGTGTGAAATTATTGGCAAGTATCTCTCAAGTGTCTGTAGTGACTCATACATTTTCATTTTGTGTGTTTCATTTCTTTTATTTGTGAATAAGATAAATAATTTGATGTTAAAATAACATTTCACATTATTACATTGGTTGTACCACCTGACATGGAAATTCTTCCAGTCACCAATGAAGTGAAAAAACCTTTTTTATCAGTATTTCAGAGAAATCTACAAACTTTTCCACTTGGTCACAAATGTCATTTGGGCTCCTCTGGCTGATGCAGTTTCCTGTTTCCTGTTTTATTCTCTTCACTTTAAAATAAAAGTCTAATGTTACGGTTGCACCACCCTGACATTTGACAAGGTGAAAATTACCGGACAAAAGTTTTTTACATTTCTCAACAGCTTTAAAATTCTTTTTATTTGCAAAGAATGTTTATAAGTTTTTCCAAGTTCGTATTTTATTACGGTGACATAAAAATTAAAGGTAAATGTTATTGACTGTAAGTTAAAAATCTCAAATTAATGACACCTATGAACAGTCCTGCCAACGTGGTGGACTGTAAAACCCCCAATGAGGAACCAAAACACTTTTTTTGTACAATATAAAATTATCAAATTTCTACACAAGTTTATTCTCGGAGAAACAGAGACAGTACTTAGGTTGTCGTGACTGACACACTTTGTAATTGTCTCATTGTAGTCCAAGTCAAACTCAGTAATGTCTGACTTTACTCTACGATGTGCTAGCGTCGGCGACCCCTTTGACTCCAGTCACATTATAGTAAAGACTCATGTTCCACTTGAGGTTTTCTCATTATCTCACATTAACCTTCCAAATTAATGTCCCCACGTGGAGCTGTAACATCATTTTCTGTTCCTCTTGTAGAGACTGCGAGAAAAGTGAAGGAGTAGAGAAAGGTGCAAGGACTATTGTCGTCGACTAGCTAAACTGGAAAAGTGACGCTTGTTTTTTGAGACTACCTAAAGTAAATGTCGGTGCGTAGTCTCGGTAAAAGAGGGTTAATATTGAGGCACAATTGTTTAGTTATTCGTGAACAAAAAAGGAAAGTGTCGTCTGGACAACTCGATAGTCAGTTTAATAAGAATTTGTGCTTTTTGTTCAAAGATCCATATGATGATATTCTACAATAACAGACGGTTTTATTACAGAAGTGCTTTTAATTTCCAATTTTCACAAACGTTAGTCAACAAATCTGTATCCAATCAGATCTGTTTGTGTAAAATATTGACATTAAGATGATTTTCTAACCCTTTCATATCATTTATTTCATAACAATAGACAACATTTTATATTTTTTAACCATCTTTACCACTATTTGAGCAACGAAAAAATCAATGTAGATCAGAAATGCTGCAGTTTTTTGTTTTATTTTGAAGTCATGTTTAGGAGTCAATGATGTGAGGTCTACTTTTTTTGAATTTTTCTATTGAAAACAACAAAAAAAAAAACAATATGTTTGTCTTATTGATAATTTGTCTTCTCTGAAGTATCAAAACATTGTGTAATTTTCAACTTCTACTTGGAAAACCAGTTTAAAATCACTTTCCATTGCCTTAGTCAACAAATCTGTATCCAATCAGATCTGTTTGTGTAAAATATTGACATTAAGATGATTTTCTAACCCTTTCATATCAATTATACCATAATAATAGACAACTTTTTTAATTTTTTTAACCATCTTTACTACTATATGAGCAACTAAAATATCAATATACGTCAGAACTGCTGCAGTTTTTTGTTTTATTTTGAAGTCATGTTTCAGAGTCAGTGATGTGACGTCTACTTTTTATGGATTTTTCTATTGAAAACAACAACAAAAAAAAGTAATATATTTGTCTTATTAATAATTTGTCCTCTCTGAAGAATCAAAACATCATATAAACCGGTTTAAAATCACTTTTTATTGCCTTACTCAACAAATCTGTATCCAATCAGATGTGTGTGTGTGAAATATTGACATTAAGACGCTTTTCTAACCCTTTTACATCCTTTATTTCATAACAGTTGACAAATATTTCAAATAAAATATACTTTTTATATATTTCTTTATTGTCTTTACTACTTTATGAGCAACCAAAATTACTATACAAACCAGAAATACTGCAGTTATTTGCTTTATTCTGCTTTTTCTGGTTCATATTGTTGCAGTTCAAAGCTGTGGCCACTAGAGGGCAGTTAATGTTGGATCTCAACTACCTAAGAAATGTGTTTGTGCTTTTATCAATAAGGTGTTTCAATAAATAACAACATTCTCTCTTTGAAATCTAATATTATTTCAAAATGAAATACTAGTGAGTAAAAAAAAGGAAGTTAAACCCTGAATGTTTGGATCTGGATCTGGTTTAAATGCCTGTCGCTCCTATATTTTCTCACTTTATTTGTTTAAACAAAAGAAATATCTCTGATTGGGTCATTCTATGAAAATAGTAAAATACAGTTTCATGTTTCATTTGTATTATTTTGTAACAACTCAAACAGCCTCATAACAATGAACCACTTACTGTCACAACTCAGCACAAATTAAAGGTTCGTATATTTTAATATTTTTTATTACATTAAGTTTAAAATGCTTGTTCCCCTAATATGTCACCAGTAAAACCAGTGATGTAATATGAGGGAAATTACACAGCAGAAGATGTTTTTAACGGATTTTATCAATTTAATTTGTATTTCCCCTCAAATTACTTTGCATTAAATTACTTGTTTTATTGAGATAATTGATGTTACATACTGGTCACTTGTGTTATTAACCAGAACAGTTACACCAGTGACACATGGGTTAATGAAGATGGTGGAAATTGACGACTTAACTCATGAAATATCAGCTCATCTTAAAATTTGATCATTTTTAAAAAAAAATTAAAATTTAATTTAACTCCAAAAAACTACTGGCACATCTAAAGTCTTCACATTAAATTAATTTTTAATCCTTAACATTGTCGAAAAATGAAGAGAAGGTGAAATAAATTAACCTCCAATGATTTCTTGACCCAAGAGTTTTGCAGTTTTTCAAAATAAAGGTTCTTAAAAATAGTGACACCAGTGACATGAAATCAAGGGACAGCTTTTTTTGTAATTTATTTTTCATTATAAGTTGATATTTTTGTGTTTTAAGTATTATATTAAATATCTGTGACACTTTCCTTTGTATTAAATTCTCTAAAACAGAGAAAAACAAAAATCTGCATGGATATATTTTGAAAAGTGTGCATTGAAACTGGCTTGTGTGTGGTTTAATAACAACAACACACTTCATTTACAACAAAACATGTATATTTGTGTCACTGTCTAAAACTTTTGAGTGTGTCCTGGTGAAAAATGCGGTAACAGTAAAGACCATATTCATAGAACGACTCATTTAGGCACAAAAACAGTCACTTTATTTGTTCACAAGACCAGCAAACAAAATTCAAGTGAACAAAATCTGATATGCAAAACAGAAAAGATTCATTTTTTTACAACATAAGAAAGTTGAATGTATGATATAAACTCCAAACACATTTCCCTTTCAGTAAAACAAACAGCTGCTCGTGTTTGAATGCACCCTGAATTGTGTTTTATCTCTTAAAACAGGAAAAGAAAAACCACAACATCTTAAAAAAACATCAGATTATAAGATGAACTGTAGCAACAGCAGGACATTTGACGTTGTGACATGTTTTATTTCCTAGAGCACGAAGCAGAAACCATGACTCATCAAAACATCTTTGATCTCATATATTAAATTTTAAAGCCTGTAACAGACAGTGATATGTGTCGCTGGAATGTCAATCATTTACTTTCAATAAAGAACATAAAAAGTGAAAGAAACTCATCATAAAATCCAGCATCAGATAAAGCGTCAGTCTGTGCAATTATAGTGTAAATAAAACTGTATCCAGTGTTAATGTGGGAGGGTCCTAATAAACCTACAGTGTCAGAACTTTGCGTTTCTTTCTTTAAAACTGACTCTTAAAAGTTTAATCTGGAATAAAAAGCTGACTCAGCAGCTCGAGAACTGCACCGTCATGGTCCGACATGATAAAGTCAATAATGGTATAAAACTGCTCAGAATGTAGATGAAATGTTTGACAGTATTAACAAAAAAAAGGAGAATAATGAACAGAAACAGCTTGTATTCTTCAGCAAACATGAAGATCATCCTGCTCTTGAATCCTTCAAGGTGTTAAAACAGGTAAAGTTCCCTCTTTTCTCCCTCGTTTGTTCTTCACCCGTTCGTTTAGCTGTCTGTGGAACCGCTGCCCTTGTTCTTGTTGCGACTGAGAGGAAAGGTGGATTTGCTCTGAGGTTGGGTCATTTTACTGGCCAGATAAACAAAAGGTTCGATCAGCGTGCGCCGATCCACCACCGACACCTCCCACAGGCGCACCTTCTCGTTCTTCGCCCAGTTCTGAGCGACGTTAGAGTCGACTCTCCTCTCGTCCTGCCTGTCCAGCTTGTTGCCCAACACGACAATGGTCACCTGTGAACGATCAGGTTAGTCACATGTGGGATTAGTCCTCAAATAGTGACCGATTAATCAACATCAGCCATTATGTAGCCAATGAATAAACTTTTTTTCATCTAATATAAGACGATAATATTGCGTTTCAAAGTTGTGTAAGTTGCATTGTGACGGCCCCTGAAGCCGTCTACAGTTGTGTGTGGCACTGTTGAGCTGCCCTGCTCTGTTTTAGGTGACGTCGCGGTGGTCATGATGGAGGTGGAGTTGCATGATGGTTAACCTGAAACACCTGGCCAGTGTGAGGGTTGTCTCCTCCATTTGGTGCGCCTGAGAGCCGGGCGTAAGATCCCGGACGAGCCCCCAATTTGTTACGCCCGGCTCTCAGACGCACCAAATGAAGGAGACAACTCCAAGGTTTAAACCGGTTTAGGTTTGTTTTTTATTGTTTTAAAAAGCAAAGTCAATTCTATAAGCATCTGGAATCGGAGCGACCCGGGCGCAGCCGCGCAGAGACATCCACGAGCACGTCCAACACAAGACAAGACCAGAGACCCTCTCCTTGCAGGCTCGAGGAAGAAGTAGGCCCAACCCTCACACTGGCCAGGTGTTTCAGGTTTACCATCATGCAACTCCACCTCCATCATGACCACCGCGACGTCACCTAAAAGAGAGCAGGGCAGCTCAACAGTTCCACACACAACTGTAGACGGCTTCAGGGGCCGTCACAGTATCTTTGTTAAAAAACAATGTACGCAACTGTTAACTTCCATGTCTACTATTAATTAAAGACTAATATACAGACTCACTTCATAATATCATCCAGGATTAACCTGAGCTAATAATTTCACACGTTAATGTCTTGGTCAATGCATGTTTGAAAGTTAAAATCTAGTTTAGTCTCTTGCATTAAATGGAAGATGGAACTTTTCAATAGCGAGTAAATATGACTAATTGATAATGCTTAAATGTTTTTGGGAATGAGCCTGTTAAAAACACATTGTATGAAAGGTGTGTATAAACGGTCAGTGAGTCTCTGAGCTCCTGATGTTCCAAATTATCCAAAACACAAGGTCATAAAGTGAAGGTTCTGGAGTGGCCATCTCAGTCTCCTAACCTCAAAATCATCTCAAACCTGCAGTTCATGCAAGACAGAGCAAGAATTTACAGGAACTGGAGGCTTTTTACCAAGAAGAATGGTCAGTTTTACCATCTGAGAAAATAAAGACCCCCATCCACAACGAGCACAAAAGACTTCAAGCTGTCATTGATGTTAAAGGGGAAATACACGCGATTAAGAACTGGGGAAACATGGAAACATGGAAACATGTTTTCTGTTAATAGATGGCTTCACACAAGTCCTCACCTCTTTCTTGTCTCTGTGACGGTCAATTTCTTTCTTCAGGGCCTCCATGCGTTTGAAAGACTCCTTACTGTCGATGCTGTACACTAGTACAAAGCCATCGGCGAAGGTGAAGTAATGTCGAGGAAACTCCATCCCATCCCGAAGCCCTCGGGTGTCGTAGAAGCGCACCTGCTCTCGTGTGCCGCGATCAGTTTCTATGGAGCCAATGTAGATATCCTCGAGGGTCTCCATGGGCTCTGAACCTGACAGTGGACGAACAATCAGAGATAAACATGTTATCATAGCAGTTTGTAAACGGGTCAATGACAAAAAGAGGGTCTAAAAACGTATTTTTAAAAAGTTCTTCGAAAATGGATAAAAAACATATTTCTGAGAGAAGAATTATGTTTTCTAACAGATTTCAGTAGTTGACCAACATTTCATAGATTTTAGGTTCATTATTTTTTAGTATTTTTAATTTGAGCACCCAAAAATGTCAGGTGGCGCAACCAAATATATGAAAATATATTTATATGTTCCTGTTATTTTTTCTGTGTGAGATTATTGGCAAGTATCTCTCAAGTGTCTGTAGTGACTCATACATTTTCATTTTGTGTGTTTCATTTCTTTTATTTGTGATTTAGATAAATAATTTGATGTTAAAATAACATTTCACATTATTACATTGGTTGTTCCACCTGACATGGAAAAACAAGGTCAGTGGTTACTTCACTTTTTTGGAAAAAATAGTCATAAAGTCTCTTTAGATGTTTGAAAAGGTGAACCAGTGTTTACAGTAAACCCGAGGAGACCGACTACGTCAAAGGACAAAGGACAAAATTTCTCTTCACTTTAAAATAAAAGTCTAATGTTACGGTTGCACCACCCTGACGTTTGACAAGGTGAAAAATACGGGACAAAAGTTTTTTACATTTCTCAACAGCTTTAAAATTCTTTTTATTTTGCAAAGAATGTTTTATTTAAAAAGGTTGAAGCATAAAATAATGCCACTGTATTTTTAATTTGCATTTACAATAACTGACATTCAATTTTTAGAGTTTAATTACTGTGGATACTTGTCAGGACGGTTGCACCACCTGACATTTTGGGGGTTTGAGGAACCAAAACACAAAAAAACATGTTATATTTTAATAGTTTAAAGATGTGTTCAAATAACACAGGTTTCATAGAATAAAGAAATACATGTGATGAAATACTCAATTCATGATGGAAGGAAATATTGCACTCAGACACAAAAAAAGGGACGTCACGTCATTGATCCATGTAGAAATGATTTTTACCTGCGACATGATTTGCGTACAGTAGCTGCTCCAAAACTGCAGTTTTACCAACAGCAGCTTGTCCACACACAACCACTTTACAGCTTTTACCCATGATCCTCTCTGTGGTTAATTAATCTGATTTTAAAGCAAAGTGGAGAAAAATGTCAATAAACATACATATTTAATTACACAGTGTAATTACATAGCAAAAATATAACACAAAGGTTACACTCAGCTGCAGTTATTGAAACCCTTTCTGCTATATACAACTTTTAATTTATGACTCTTACCAATGAAAATAAAGTTAAATCAAGAATAAAATACGTAAATACAGAAACCACAGTTAGCTCAATGCTAACGGGTTTAGCTTGGCCTTAGCTTTCAGATGAAAACAGGATAAAGACAGTGATTTAATAAAGACGTCGATTTAAAAAAAATAGTCTGAAAAATAAATAAACTGATTTCGATAATAAATTAATCGGAGTTTGTTTTCTATGACATTATTTTTTGACATATTAGCGAAACACTTTTCTTACCAGGCGGACTACTTCCTGTTTACAGTCTACGTCACTGCTGTAGCGATGTGTCAGTCGTGAACGTTCCGGCTCTTCGAGCGAAGATCCGCCGTCTACGTTACAGAATACAAAAATTAATACGAATTAAATTACAAAACATCGTAGGTCCATATTTTACTTTTCAAGAAACGTTTTCATTAGCAATATTTGTTTTGATGTCATTAAAATGTTCTGTGATGCAAATGTTGAGTTGCAAGTGTTTCTTTGTGTCCATTTTTTTTTTTTTTTTTTAATTTCAATACCACACATTAAAGTTTTGGTCCCATGGCTATAAAATCACTTTATTTTGACCTTTATCTCAAAGTAATGAGTTAATCTCAAAATCTATGTTTCTTTTCTCAAAATTTTTCTCCTGTGACTTTTTCTTAACATAATGACTTTTATTTCAAAAATTTTAACTTCTTGTTATTTGACTTTATGTCTCAAAATTTCAACTTTTTATCATAACACTTTGACTTTTGTCTCACAATTTTGACTTTTGATTTTTATCTTAAAATGACTTTTTTCTCATAATCTTGACTTCTTACACAACATTTGACTTTTTAATGTCGAGTTTTAACTTTTTTCCAATAACTTTGACTATATCATCTGATTTTATTGTACTGTTGTTGTTATATAATATTTCTCCTACATCGTATTGTTTTTGGTGATATATTGCTTTAGACCAGTCGTTTTCAGCCTTTTGGGCTGTGACCCCATTTTGACATCACAAAATTAATGGGGATCCCAGAAACTTTTTTTTTTTGTGTGTTGCATGTGTTGCAAATTCAGAATAGCCAGGATTATAGCACAAAGGGTCAACTGTGTTCTTCCTAAACAGGATATTTATCCCTGAGGGACATTTAAAGGCAGAAAATAATTCGATATTGAAATTGCTCAAACACTCGGTCATTTTTTTATCATTTACTAGACAGGGGACCCCATTTGGATTCCAGGTGACCCTAAGGTCTCGACCCCAAGGTTGAGAAACACTGCTTTAGAAATAAAAAAAAATGTGAGGTACGATCGGGAGCCGAAAGTATGACGGAGTATTAGTGCCACATTGAGAAAAGAAAATGTGGCACTAATACTCCCTCCCTCACCCAGTCGGTAAAGTCGAAATGTCGAGAATAAAGTCGAAATGTTGAGAATAAAGTCGAAATGTTGAGAATAAAGTCGTAATGTTGAGAATAAAGTCGAAATGTCGAAAATAAAGTCGAAATGTTGAGAATAAAGTTGAAATATGATGTCGAGAATAAAGTCGAAATGTTGAGAATAAAGTTGAAATATAATGTTGAGAATAAAGTCGAAATGTTGAGAATAAAGTTGAAATATAATGTTGAGAATAAAGTCGAAATGTCGAGAATAAAGTCGAAATGTTGAGAATAAAGTTGAAATATAATGTTGAGAATAAAGTTGAGTTTGACTTTATTCTTGACATTTCGACTTTACTGACTTGATGAGGAGGAGGGGGAAAAAAAAATCCTCCCCCCTTTTTTTTCCCTCACTGTGGCCCCTATACTCCGTTGTACGAAAGAGTTGGCTCTTTTAAGTGATTCGAGCCAAAAGATCCGGTTCTCTTAACCGAGCCGGACTTCCCACCTGTACACTGCTGCAGTGCGAAGCCCCGCCCACCACCGTCCACAGCGAAATGGCGACGGAGCAGTGTGATGCTGTGAACATGGACCCTGATCTGGATCTGCTCAGTGACGAAGAACTAGAAAGGTACGACAGATAAAGTCTGAGCTGACAGCAGCTCTAACACTCATAAATCAAAGTCTAATACTGACATGTTCAGGCTGAGGCTCTTTATTTGTCTAATGTCTCATCGCTGACTGAAGCTAACGGCTCAATGTTTGGCTAAATTGCGTCTGTGCTCCGCGTTTAGCCTGATTGTCCTTCACTCATGCTGCTCTAAGATTTCTCTATTTCACTCATCTGTATTCATGTGTGCTGTAATAAAACAATCAGGTCAGTAAGGCTTTCACACCACACTGATATTCCAAGTATGGTAACCCCCCCTCCCTGGTTGGCATCACTCTCTCTCTGTGTGGTCGTGATGTAAAACATGAACAGTTTCCAAAAAAAGTCATGGCAGGAGCTCACAGCGTGGTGTCATATATTCCTGGCTCAGCCCCCGTGTTTGATTGGAGACACTTCTGCCCTGCTGCTGCTGCTTTGACTCTTTCTATGTTTAGGAAACTCTGTGTTACCTCCTGTCACTCACAGTCCTGAGTGAAAGTGGAAAACACAACCTGACAGTGAGAAAATAACCAATAAAATCCTAAATATAAAACAAGTGTATAATCAGTAATAATATAGTTTTAATAGGTTAAGTCAGTGCAGGAAAAATAGTGTCTAAAGCAAGTGCCTACACATCCTTAAAAAGTCTGAAAAAAAGTCTTAAATTGATGTTTTTCAAACTGAGGCTTTAGAAAGTTAAAAAAAAAAAAAGTTAAGAATAAAATTTTCAATACATGTAAATGTTATATTCTGCTCTGAAATAAATTATTCAAAGGCCTTACATTTGTCAGGGCAGAATTTTTTAATGTAATCCTAGAATTCAATTCAATTCAATTCAATTCAATGAGGAAATAACCAATAAAATCCTAAATGAAAAATAAGTGTCTAATCATTAATAATATAGTTTGAATAGGTTAAGTCAGAGCAGGAAAAATAGTGTCAAAAGCAAGTGCCTACACATCTTTCTAAAGTCTGAAAAATAGTCTTAAATTGATGTTTTTCAAACTGAGGCTTTAGAAAGTTTAAAAAAGAAAAGTTTAGAATAAAATTTTCAATACATGGAAATGTTGCATTCTGGTCTTAAATGAATTATTCAAAGGCCTTACATTTGTGAGGGCAGAATTTTTTAATGTAATCCTAGAATTCAATTCAATTCAATTCAATGAGGAAATAACCAATAAAATCCTAAATATAAAATAAGTGTCTAATCATTAATAATATAGTTCTAATAGGTTAAGTCAGTGCAGGAAAAATAGTGTCTACAGCAGGTGCCTACACATCTTTAAAAAGTCTGAAAAAAATGTCTCAAATTGATGTTTTTCAAACTGAGGCTTTAGAAAGCTTCAAAAAAAAGTTACAAGTTAAAAGTTACATCCATTTAAATGTTATATTCTGCTCTAAAATAGATTATTCAAAGGCCTTACATTTGGCAGGGCAGAATTTTTTAATGTAATCCTAGAATTCAATTCAATTCAATTCAGTGAGGAAATAACCAATAAAATCCTAAATATAAAATAAGTGTCTAATCATTAATAATATAGTTTGAATAGGTTAAGTCAGTGCAGGAAAAAAAGTGTCTAAAGCAAGTGCCTACACATCTTTAAAAAGTCTGAATAAAAGTATTAAATTCATATTTTTCAAACTGAGGCTTTAGAAAGTTTAAAAAAAAAGTTACATCCATTTAAATGTTATATTCTGCTTTAAATAAATTATTCAAAGGTCTTACATTAGTCAGGGCAGATTTTTTTAATGTAATCCTAGAATTCAATTCAATTCAATTCAATTCAATGAGGAAATAACCAATAAAATCCTAAATATAATATAAGTGTCTAATCATTAATAATACAGTGTGAGTAAGTCAAGTCAGTGCAGGGAAAAAAAAGTGTCTAAAGCAGGTTCCTACACATCTTTAAAAAGTGTGAAAAAGTTTGAAATTCATGTTTTTACAACTGAGGCTTTAGAAAGTGCGTAAAAATGCGACAGTTGCAAAAAAATGACCAGAAGCAGTTTGGAAACAGGAAACTTTTAACATTAAGACATTACAAACAGACACAAAAACCTGACTAGTTTAGAAATGATTTGGCAGTCCACTTGCAATACCTTTGCGGCCCACCAGGGGGCCGCGGACCACAGGTTGGGAATCACTGCTTTGAAATTACTGTTTTATTATGTTTATTATGTTGTGTTTAACATTTGCTCTCTCTGTCACCCAGGGAAGCTGAAGGCTTCAAAGAACAAGGAAATGCCTTTTACGTCAAGAAGGACTACGCTGAAGCTTATAATTACTACACTAAGGCCATAGGTAGTTATCTCTGGAGTGTTTTTCTTTTTCCTTCCTAGGAGTGAAATTATCAGTAAGCTTTTCCACTTTCAACCCTTTTTGTTTCTCACAGACATGTGTCCGAAGAACGCGAGTTACTATGGCAACCGTGCAGCCACACTCATGATGTTGTGTCGCTACAGAGAGGCTTTAGAAGACTCCCAGCAAGCCGTCAGACTAGATAACTCCTTTATGAAGGTGAGTGAAGAGGATGAAACCGTGTTTTTACGACAAAGGAAGCTCAGGGATGTTCTGAGGTGTATAAACTCTTGACTGTGGCGTCCTCAGGGCCATCTGCGGGAGGGAAAGTGTCACCTTTCTCTGGGGAACGCCATGGCTGCCAGCCGCTGCTTTCAGAGGGTTTTGGAGCTGGAGTCTGACAACAGCCAAGCTCAGCAGGAGGTGAGAGATTCTCACGGTGACAGAGAGTGAGATTATCTTTAAGTTGTTTAAGAAGAGTTATAACCATCACTTTATTGCTATTATTGTCTTTTTCATAATGATGTTCGATACCTTATTTGACAAACTGTGCTGACATTTAGGGAAATGCATATAAAACAAACTTAGATCCAATAATTAAGATGCAGAAAAGAGCTGTTAGGTTAATAAATGAAGTTGGATATCATGATCCTACAAATCCGCTTTTTAAAGATCACATACATCAAAATGGATGTTGTATACTTAAAAACATGGAGTGGTAAATAATGCAGTTCCTGTTTCAATTCAAAAAATTTATAACTAATGTTTGAAACTCACAAAGTCAGGAGTAATCTCAAGTATGTACTTAAATACTTAATGTTCTATTCTATAATTGATTTTATCTGATATATCTATGCTTAGATTTCAATTTTGGGTAAGACACATGCGTATACTTGACACTTACGCTTATATTTGTACTTTCTTGTATTTCTAACACTTTCTAAAGTATTCTGATTCTTAAGTACAGATGTTTGTCAGTTTTGGGTGTAAAATTATGGAACGGACTAAACAATGCAATAAAGATGTGTAATTCTGTGTTAGTTTTTAATGAGACTTTAAAATCTAAAATTATCAAAGCTTATAATAAAATTTAATTGAATTAAATTTTTCAGTTTAAGCCTTCATGTGTTTTGAATTCATGTACGTTGTACTGATGTTTATTGTGAATTATTTAGTTAATCCTATGATGATATAGGGTCGGCTAAAATAAACCTTGGGGCTTCAGCTTTTTCCTTTTTCGGTTACCAATATAAAGCATTCATTCATTCATTCATTAATACCGCTCATATGATTCTGATTGTACCAATTAGACTGGTTGTAAATAATAACAGATATAGAGATAAAACTATATTTTTTCAATTTTTTTCTGTTTACCATGGCTTTTTTATTGCAGTTGCTCTTAATAATCCAACAACACCTTGTCTATGTGATTCACTTAAAATGATCAATCCTGTAGAAACTCAGCTTGAGTAAATCTAGGAGTTAAAAAAGCTGCATACGTGACTGTGTTTACACTCTGTCATTGTGTTTTCAGACGGAGCTCAATCGTTTAGTTTCTTTCCAACATTTTCCTATTAATTCTTAACATTACTTCAATAAAAAAAAGTATCAAGAGTGTCAATATTTTGATTTGAGAATTGATACTAGAGTAGTGGATCCCAAACTTTTCCAACTTAGGGACCATTTTTAAGTCTCAAAAATGTTTGCGGCCCACCATCGAACTTAATAAGTACAGAGGATATAAAATTCCTTGACCCAAAATGTAATAAAACCTGATATATAATAGCTGCTTGGTTATGTAACAGATTCTGAGCCCAAAACAAAATAACTTTTTAGCCAAAATGTAACTATTTTTTACACTTTTGTTACATTTTTGATTTATTACATTTTGGGTTTTGTTACTTTTTTTTTTTCATACATACTGAGTCATTGTTAGATTTAAGTCAGGTCATGTTACCCATTGGGCTATAACAAACCTTCTTAGTGGAAATTTTTTGCATATGAATATCTGAACATTTTTTATTTCTTTGACCCAGTTCGCAATAGAGGTTTGACATTTAAAACAGTATTCTGTATATTTGTTCCTTTTCTTTCTTTATTGGTATCTTGTATCTTTATATAATTACACTCCTCTAAAGTCATTATATTTTGGAAATGATTTGGCGGCCCACTTATAATACCATCACGGCCCACCAGGGGGCCGTGACCCACAGGTTGGGTACCACTGTAATAGAGCATAAAGATCTGTTATTGTCTGTATCGATCTGCACATCACTACTTTTTCACTCCTCCGTTTCCTTCACCAGCTGAAGAACGCAGAGTCAATCCTGGAGTACGAGCGAATGGCAGAGATTGGATTTGAGAAGAGAGACTTTAGGATGGTAAGCTGAGTGACGTTTACTCAGTCAACAGCCACAGTTGTGTAAATAAANGTCAGGTGGTACAACCAATGTAATAATGTGAAATGTTATTTTAACATCAAATTATTTATCTTATTCACAAATAAAAGAAATGAAACACACAAAATGAAAATGTATGAGTCACTACAGACACTTGAGAGATACTTGCCAATAATTTCACACAGAAAAAATAACAGGAACATATAAATATATTTTCATATATTTGGTTGAGCCACCTGACATTTTTGGGTGCTCAAATTAAAAATACTAAAAAATAATGAACCTAAAATCTTTGAAATGTTGGTCAACTACTGAAATCTGTTAGAAAACATAATTCTTCACTCAGAAATATGTTTTTTATCCACTTTTTAAAAATGTGTTTTCAGACCCTCTTTTTGTCATTGACCCTTTTACATCAGAAAATTAATTCCAGCCTTGGCATCGTCCTCTCACAGACTTTTGTTTTGCTTTCTCTGCCCTAACATGATTATTTTCCTCCCGTTCAGTGATATTCTGCGAATGGACTCCACTAACGCAGACGCTCTCTACGTGCGCGGCCTCTGCCTCTACTACGAGGACTGCATCGATAAAGCGGTCCAGTTCTTCATCCAGGCCTTGCGTATGGCTCCCGACCATGAAAAAGCTCGGCTCGCGTGCAGAGTGAGTGCAATGAAACAGAGAGAATAT
The DNA here is from genome assembly GCA_008086565.1 of Thalassoma bifasciatum. Classification (NCBI taxonomy): domain Eukaryota; kingdom Metazoa; phylum Chordata; class Actinopteri; order Labriformes; family Labridae; genus Thalassoma; species Thalassoma bifasciatum. The sequence continues at coordinate 65,785 of RPOG01001581.1, forward strand.
ACATAATCCAGTGTTTGTTCTTTCGGCGTTTCGAGGCCAAAGTAACTCGTGTTTGTTTTGTCATCGTCCTCCAGAACGCCAAAGCACTAAAAGCGAAGAAGGAGGAAGGGAACAAAGCGTTTAAGGAAGGAAACTTTGATGCAGCCTATGAGCTGTACTCTGAAGCATTAACAATAGACCCCAACAACATTAAGACCAACGCCAAACTGTTCTGTAATAGAGCCACGGTGGGATCCAAGGTGAGTCACATGACCAGAATCTTAATTACAAGCTAGATTTAATCTCAATATGTCAAAACACTTCCTTGACCTCAAATGTGTCAGAATAACAGATACGATTTTTGCAGAAAATGTTTTACTCGAACACAGAGACAAACTATCTTTGACAGAGAAACTATAGAAGAGGAGAAGTAGCAATAAAATAAAGTTGAAGTTGGAAAAATGGTCAAAAAGCATAAAAAAAGAACCTTAAAAATGAGCAGAAAGTAGCAGAAGTTTTCAGAGATCTGACATTTCTCTTTAGAATCTCCCTTTTTATTTCTCTCTTGTAATAATTTGATTTCCCAGACGGACTGAGTTTGGTGTTTTCATTATCTGTAAGCCATAATCATCAACATTTCAAGAAATAAAGGCTTGAAATAATTCACTCTGTACATGATATTCTCACATTTTGAGGTTGTACCTGTTCATGCAAACAGTTTTTTTGTGTGTTTTTTTAAACAAAATCCTACTTTCCCTCCTCATTTCTGATGAAAAGTAGAATATGTAAAAAAAGAATAATATCCTTTGACATAGCAATAAACCTTAACAACAAAGGCAACCTAAGAATTACCACAATGAATAGCAGTTGCAATGAAGGGAGAAATAATAGCACTTAGATTATTTTTGCAAATTGTTTCGCCCTATTCAACTCCAACCTTAGACCTGAATTATTGTGATTAAAAGTGGCAAAAACTACAAGAAGTGGCAATAAAAAATAAGTTTAAGGTGGTAATAATGGTCAGAAAGCAGCAAAAATGGGTGAGAATTGAGAGAAAACTTGGAAAATATAGGCAATAAATGGTCCAAAATCAGCAAAAAAAAAGTGAAAGGTGACTTAAATGGGCAAAAAGCAGTCACAAAAAGAGAGTTGGTGTTAAGTGTAGACCAGTGATTCCCAACCTGTGGGCCGTGGCCTCCTCTTGGGCCACGAAGGTATAGCAAGTGGGCCGCCAAATCATTTCCAAAAAAGTATGATTTTATTGGAGTGTAATTACAAAAAGATACATGGTACAAATTAATATATTAGACAAATGTAGCAACGTTTCAAATGTCAAACTCAGGCCAGTTTTAAAGGCAATTAAAACACTTCAGAGATTCATACATGGGAAAAAAAAGTCCTCCAAGAAGAAACGTTAAGGCTCAATGGGTAACATGACCTGTAACATAACAACAACCTGAAATGTAATAAAGTGAAATATTGTAAAACCCCAATTCTAAAATAACTTGTTGAAAATGTGACACTTGTGCTGTGCCCCATAGGTAACAAACAGAATGTAAGATGTAATAACAGACCCAAAATGAAATAATCACATTTTTGGCTTAGCATGTGTTACATTATTGACCAATTATCAGACTTGAGTATTATGACTTTTTTTTTTTTCCATTATATTATGTCCGTTTTTACATTTTGGGTCATTGTTACAAATGGGATTCCAAAAAGGATGTTATACAGCCACCAGTAATTGGGTTGGAGGTGTTTTAGATTATTCTCAGGACGAACACACTCAGTGAAACTCCTCACTTTGTATTTCTTAGTCTCTTCCTCTGCCGTGTTGGAGAATTAGGCCACAGCTCGCCTCTCTAACTCTCCTCTGCTCTGTCGACCTTTTTTCTTTGAAAGCTGAAGAAACTAGAACAGGCCATTGAAGACTGCACAAAGGCCATCAAACTGGATGAGACTTACATCAAGGCCTATTTACGGAGAGCGCAGTGGTGAGTCCAGGTCTCACATAGATAATCTGACCCCTGATGTATTATCTCAGCTTGGAGACTTGTTACCATCGTGAGATCAAACTTATGTGTCCTGTGCTGCAGCTTCATGGACACGGAGCAGTACGAAGAGGCCGTGAGAGACTACGAGAAGGTTTACCAGACAGAGAAGACAAAAGGTGACGAGTGGACTCTTCTTCAGCAGACAGAGCTGTTAGTAAATATTTGTTTTCATGATCAGTTTTAACCGTTGTGTCTGTGATTCCTCAGAACACAAGCATCTCCTGAAAAACGCTCAGCTGGAGTTGAAGAAAAGCAAGCGGAAAGATTACTACAAAGTGCTCGGGGTGGATAAGAACGCCACAGAAGACGAGATCAAGAAAGCGTACCGCAAACGCGCACTTCTCCATCATCCAGGTGACAAGATAATCTTTATTTTATTTTACAAGTACTCACTCATTTTGAATGTACTTCTTCAGTTTGTTCCTAGAAAGCTGGGCCAGGTTCATGTTTCTCACCGTGTTACATCACCTTTCCTTTGAACATCACTCAGCTGCACTCTTCTACTACGGAGCCACGCTGTTGTAACAGGAGCAGAATGTGTCTTGGTTTCATTGTCTTGCTGAAATAATCAGGGACGTCCCTGAAAAAGACAAAGTGTCTTGGATGGCAGCAGATGTTGCTCCAAAACCTGTTTGTACCTTTCAGCATTAATGCTGCCTTCGCTGATACTGGGACGGTTACCCATGATGCCATGGGGCACTAACACACCCCCATACCATGACAGATGCTGCTTTTGAACTTTGCTCTGAGAACAATCCTGATTGTCCTTTTCCTCTTTGACCCCGAGGACACCACGTCCATGATTTCCAAAAAGAGTTCTGCAGCGTTTGTGTGTGTTGTTGATGTCTGACTTTGTCTTTGCATGGTAGAGTTTGAACTGTCACTTGTAGATGTAGTGATGAACTGTGTTATCTGACAATGGTTTTCTGACGTGTTCCTGAGCCCACGTGCTAATATCCTTTACACAATGATGTGGGTTTTTAATGCAGCGCCGCCTGAGGGGTCAAAGGTCACAGCCATTCTCCAGATTCTCTGAATCTTTTGATGATATTATGGTCTGTAGATGATGAAATCCATCAATTCCTGCAGTTGGACAAAGTTGAGAAACATTGTTCTTAAACTGTTGGACTATTTGCTCACACAGTTGTTGACAAAGTGATGAACCTGGCTCCATCTTTGCTTGTCAAGGACTGAGCCGTAAATAGTTAATCAGTTTGAGCAATAAATATCTTGTCTTTTGAGTGTACTCAGTTTAATTTTCTCCTCTCAGATCGTCACAGTGGAGCCAGCCCTGAGCTCCAAAAAGAGGAGGAGAAGAAGTTTAAGGAGGTGGGCGAAGCGTTCAGCGTACTCTCAGACCCAAAGAAGAAATCTCGCTACGACAGCGGTCAGGATCTTGAAGATGATGGAATGAACATGGGAGGTCAGTTATTAAAAAAAACAGCTTTTTTTTAAAGGTTTAAGTGTTTTTATGTTGATTCTGAATCGTTTTCTGTTTTCATCAGATTTCGATGCCAACAACATTTTCAAGGCGTTCTTCGGGGGCCCTGGAGGTTTCAGCTTCGAAGGTAATCCAGGTACTCACCTCCGCTGTCGAACATTTGAAACATCACCCCCCCCCTCTAAGAGAATAAATCAGTTATTGATTCGTTTTTGTTTTCATTCCAGCATCTGGACCAGGAAATTTCTTCTTCCAGTTCGGTTAAGTGGAAGATTTCGCGACCTAAAAGTTACAACGTCAGGACTTTTCAACAACGTCAACCCCCCCGACCCACCATCCATATTTAATGACTGATTACGAGTCAGATTCTTGTCTATGCCATTGACTGAATGAATGCAACCCAACGACCACACGCAGCAAATCCTGTATAGCTACGGCACCGAGGCGGCGGCGGCGGCGGCGGCGGCGGCGGCGGCTCTGAGTTGATAGTGTTACTGGTTTTGGATTTGGTTTTTCTTCTTTGCAGGATTAAACGAACTTGAAAGTCAGTAAAAGTCTAGCAACCGGTCCAAATGTTTTCTCTTCTGTTCGAGACGGGAGAGATCGTGCAGCTGTTGTATCAGAGCTTAAAGCAGGAAGTGAAGTCCCCGGCGAAACTCCTGAGAACGCCATCTATTCCCCGCGATGGCGAGGAGGTTTTCTCTGCATGACAGTTAGAGTCACTCAGCGAGCAGCTTCCTCTTTATTTCGAAGAATCAGACAGAGAGCTGCTGAATTCGCACTGAAAGCTGCATCTTTACGGTTATTAAACCAGATCTCTCTAACCTAAAGCGATCGGTCCAGCTGGAGAAAAACGGGAGTGGAAACCGCTGTGCTGGATTTAAAATCAGCAGAATCCACTTTCTTCTTCTTCTTCTTCTTCTTCTTCTTCTTCTTCTTCTCGTCACGAGTTTTACGTTTGATGTTGCCATTCACGGATTGCTGCATTGTACATTTTACTGGAATGTAAAGTGTTGATTTGTGATGATAGTTGAATATTTTTTTGTCCATTTTTTTTTATTTTGATATGTATTTTTATTGTACATTTGCTGTCTGATGGAGCTGTCAGTGGGAGATGAGGACACTTTTCTGTTACGGCACAGATGACGGAGGGGGGGGGGGAATCGTTCTCCTCGCACAGAAGCTGATGTGCTAAACGCGTGTGTGACGATGATTCAAACGGTCTAATTTTACTGGATGCGACAGATGAGTGTAAGAATAGAACAAAGCGGAAACATGATCCGAGTCAGAGAAGGTGAAACACTCAGTGATGAGAGAAACTTTAAATGTTCTGTGTTGTTTTCTTAAGGAACTTAACAAAGAAAAGAAAGGTGTCCTCATCTTTGCACATGGTTTTTATCCTCCTGGTGAAACATCCTCTTTCCCCCCCTGAAAAAAAAAGTACCAGCCCTGTCAATAAAGTCGGCCTCCTCTGGGTTTTCCCTCTAATCTTTTTGTGGCACAGATGTGGTTTTTCTTTTTAAAAAAATGGAAAACTGTCTTTGGAGGGATTGTTTTCTTTTCTTTTCTTTTATTCTTGCTCATATCAAATAGAAATTTTGAGATGAAGAGTCAAATTAATGAGATAAAATGTCAATTTTTTTCCAATTTTATATCTAAAAAAATCTCTACTTTGTCCCAGAATTTTGACTTTTTATTTCAAATTACAACTCATTAGCTCAGAACTTCAACTTTTCTTTAACTTTTTAACCCAGAATTTTACTTCTAATCTCAGAGTCCTTACTTAATCACAAAAATTTGACTTTGTAATCCTAGAATTTTGACTTTTTTTTTTTTTAAAGAAATTTGAACAGAAGGTGGCGCTGTTTCTCTCTCAGGGTTTGTTAGTGTAGTTGCTATGACAACAGCAGACAAGAGAGGACACTTCTTTTATTCCACATGAACTCTTGACTTTAAAGAAGAGGAAAAACCTGTGTAAAATGTCAGATTCTGGAGCAGAGCGCGACGTCCAGCAGCCTAAAGGAGTTTTCTGTACGTTAGTGGCTGTTGGAGATTCATTATATCATAAAGGATTAAACACTAAAGCTATAGACAGCTACACCACGGTGAGTTACAACATTAACAGAGTGTTTTTCAAGTGTAAAACTTTACTCAGAGTATTAGAAATTAGTGTCCTCACCTTGTTTTTTTTTACAGGCTTTGTCTCTAAAACCAGACGATAAAACTTGTTTTGTGGGTCGATCCAAATGTTACTTGAAGATGGGGCAGTTTGAAAACGCTCTGGCAGACGCGGAAGCTTCTTTACAAGAAGACAAGACATTTTTCAAGGTATAAAACAAAGTTATGGAAGCTCATTTTTGCCAGGGGGTGAAAAAAAATATGATTAACTGGTTTTGTTGAGAATTCTTATTTTGCTTAGTTAAGTCAAATTTGGAGATCAAATATGAAAACTTTGAGATAAAAAAGTCTGAATTATGAGATGTTATCGACACATTTAAAAGACCAAAAGTCAAAGATATGAGATAAACAGTCGTAGTGATGAGATAAATTCAAAATTGTGAGATAAAAAGTCAGAACTATGAGATAAACAGTTGAAATTGTGAGATAAATCATGTTAATAAGAATAAAGGCAAAATTGTGAGATACAAAGTTCAAATTCCTATCCCTCCATTGTCTATAAATTTCAACTTTTTAAATGACAATTTCCATGTTTTGTCTCATAATTTTGACTTTTATCTCAAAATTTACCTCAAATTACTGACTTTGTTTCATAATTTCAACTTAATATGTCAATAGTTCAACTCTTTTTTTTAATCAAAATTAATCTTGATTGTATAATTATTTTAATGTAAAAGAGTTAATCTCAATATTTTTATTTTTTTTTTTTTTTGCATCATTTCACCTTTTTATCCATAAATTTGATAAACTGGTTTTGTTGAAAATTTTTATTTATTATTTATTTATTTTATTTTATTGTTAATTTAATTATTTTTTTTTTTTTTNTCAGGGATTGTACCAGAAAGCTGAAGCTTTATATTACATGGGAGAGTTTGAATTCTCTCTGGTGTTTTATCACCGAGGACAGAAACTTCGTCCTTTAATGCAAGAATTCAAACTGGGGATCCAGAAAGCAGAAGCAGCGATAGAAAACTCTGTAGGCAGTGAGTGAATCATTTTGTTTTTACTCTTTTCACTGAAATAAAATCCTCCACACACTTTGTTTTTGTCGCTCTCTGGTGTTTTCCAGGCCCTTTGTCTGTGAAACTGGAAATAAAAGGAGATTTGACTTTTTTCCAGAAGGATGAAGAGGTGAGTGAGAATTTCAGACTCAAAATGTTTGTTAAACATCGTTTTTAATTTCATGTGTCTCTGATTAACAAAGAGAGAGCAGCCAATCACAGCCATTCAGCATCTGACGGTGGAGAAAAAACAGAAAACCAAGAAAATCCCAAAGAGCGAGAAAACGACCAAACAGCTGCTGGGAGAGTTTTACAGCGACAGGAAGTTTCTGGAAAACCTGCTCGATAATAAAGGTCAGGGCTGAACCATTGAATAACCTAATTAAATTATTTCTAGGTTTTCATCTCATATTTTATTAAACAAACACATTGTAGAACATGAACAGTTTCATTAATCACAGCACAACAACAACCCACTACCACAACAACTGGGACTGATTTTTACACATTTTAACCACTTTTACCTTCTTTTTTCACTATTTTGGACTATTTTTCTGAAACTTTTTCACTCTATACAGGTTCACTCCCAATTATCTTGCCAATCTTTGTTGTTTTTGCCCATTTTTGACGCTTTCCACTGGGTTTTTTTTTTCCACTTTTGGAACATTTTTTGCAACAAACTGATGGTTTTTCAGGTTTAATCCCAATTGACATTTTTGCAGACTTTGACCATTTTTTTTTTTACCACTTTTCACCGTTTTTTGTTGCTCTTGGACAATTTTTTGCTACTTTCAGATATCTTTTATGTTACCTCCAGATTTCCTTGCCATTTCTTTTGCTTTTTGGCTGTTTTCGTCACTGTTCAATCATTTTTTTTTACCACCTTTGGACCCTTTTTTGCAACAATATGACAATTTTCCAACTTTAGTCTCTACTTCTTGCCATTATTGTTGACTTTGGCCATTTTAGTCACTTTTCACTCTTTTTTTTGCCACTTTTGGAACATTTTTTTGAAACTTTTTCACTCTATACAGGTTCACTCCCAATTATCTTGCCAATCTTTGTTGTTTTTGCCCATTTTTGATGTTTTCCACTGGTTTTTTTCTTGCCACTTTTGGAACATTTTTTGCAACAAACTGATGGTTTTTCAAGTTTAATCCCAATTGACATTTTTGCAGACTTCAACCATTTTTTTTTGTTACCACTTTTCACTGTCTTTTGTTGCTTTTGGACAATTTTTTGCTACTTTCAGATATCTTTTATGTTACCTCCAGATTTCCTTGCCATTTCTTTTGCTTTTTGGCTGTTTTCGTCACTGTTCAATCATTTTTTTTCCACCTTTGGACCCTTTTTTGCAACAATATGACAATTTTCCAACTTTAATCTCGACTTCTTGCCATTATTGTTGACTTTGGCCATTTTAGTCACTTTTCGCTCTTTTTTTTTGCCACTTTTGGAACATTTTTTTGAAACTTTTTCACTCTATACAGGTTCACTCCCAATTATCTTGCCAATCTTTGTTGTTTTTGCCCATTTTTGACGCCTTCCACTGTTTTTTTTTGCCACTTTTGGAACATTTCGTGCAACAAACTGATGGTTTTTCAAGTTTAATCCAAATTGACATTTTTGCTGACTTCGACCATTTTTTTTTTTTTACCAGTTTTCACTGTCTTTTGTTGCTTTTGGACAATTTTTTGCTACTTTCAGATATTTTTTATTTTATCTCCAGATATTTTTGCCATTATTTTTTTTTTGCTTTTTGGCTGTTTTCGTCACTTTTCACTCATTTTTTTTTTTCCACCTTTGGACCCTTTTTTGCAACAATATGACAATTTTCCAACTTTAATCACGACTTCTTGCCATTATTGTTGACTTTGGCCATTTTAGTCACTTTTCACTTTTTTTTTTTTGCAACAAACTGACAATTACCCAAATTTAATCCCAACTTTTTTGCTATTTTTGCTGATTTTGGCCATTTTTTTTTACCACTTTTCACTGGTTTTCACCATTTCTTGCTACTTTCAGAATTCTTCCGTTTTGTCCAAAATTTTCCTGTTAATTTTTTGTCGCTTTCAAGCCATTTAAGTCACTTTTAACTCTTTTTTTAAATCACCGTTGGACCTTTTTTTGCAACTTTTTAAGTATTTCCAGGGTTTTTCCCAATTTAAAAGACATTTTTTGTTGCTTTTTTTTTGCCTATTTTCCAGTTTTATTGCTTCTCTTTGCTATTTTTGCCTCTTTTTACCACCTAGAATGTTTCTTTTGTAAAGGTCATTTTTAATAGTTTGTCTCTTTGGTTGAGTTACTCTGGTGTAGAACAGAAAACATCTATTGCAAAAAATGTAGCTGATATTTAGACACATTTTAAGTTATAGAAATATTGCATTGTCTGCCATTAGAATTTTGCAATTTGCGCTTAATTGCTTAATTATCTGTGTTAATAAACTCTAAACTGTGTTTTTCTGTTTCCTCAGAGCTGTCAAAGGGTAAAACAAAATCTGGAGAACGACTGCAGGATGTAATTCAAAGCTCCCTCTCATCTCTCGACACCTGCTCTAAGTTTTTAAGTAAAGAGAAACCCATCAGTGCATCAGGACGAAAACCTTCGCCAAAATCCAGCAGGTCCCATCACAGCTCGCTATCTGACCCGGTTCAGTTCCTGATGAAGAGTCTGGATGAGATCGATGCAGGTGAAGCTGCTGGTTTCTCTTCTTCACGTTTCTCTTTTGGCCTAAAATTCACTCCGTGTGTGTTTTCCTGTTGCAGAGTTGACCTGTGGGAACGCAGAGGTCGCTCTCAGGAAAGCGTTTGAGACGATGAAGACGGTGCAGAGCTGGTCTGAGAGGGAAGTGCCCAGGAAGAAGGAGGTTCTGGGAAACCTGCACAGCTGCATCGGAAACGCTTTGACGGAGATGGGAGATGTGGGGAAAGCGTTAGAGCATCATCAGAGAGACCTGGAGTTGGCGACAGAGAGGTGAGAATTTAGAGGACGAGATAAAAAAAGAGCGATAAACTGAGTGTATGATCATTTTTCTTTTCAACAGCAAACTCCCAGACGCCATGTCGAGAGCTCTGGACAACATCGGAGGAATTTACGCTCAGAGTGGAGAGTACGCACAGGCCATCCAGGTGTAAGTTACTGTTGAAGATCATTCTGTTATATCACTGTGCTTCAATTATACTGATAAAAAAGAGTTTAATGACTGTCAAGCAAAGACCCTGAAATCAAAGTGAAATACCCTAAGACAAAATAAGCACAAATATTTACATTTACAGGAATTTTCACTGCACATTTCAATTTACTGCGGAAAATCAACACCTTCAATAAAGTGAAATTTGCAAAGAACTTTCCATTAAAACACCTTAATTTGACAGAATTTAATGTTATATTATCCATGAAAACCCTTCTTTAAACTTAATAGAGAAACCGTGAACAGCAATAACTGCACAGTCATGGAACTTAGACTGTGAACTATGCCATACGGCTTAGACAGACAGTTTTTGTCTGAGAGCAAAAGCAGTTGGTCAATTCTACAGAGCTTATACAGTTGGTCTATACTGTGGAGCTTATACAGTTGGTCTATGCCTGAAATCTAAGACGGTTGATCTATGCCTATTAGCTTAGGCAGTTGGTCAATGCCTGAAAGATTAGGAAGATGGTCAATGCCTGAAAGAAAAGACAGTTGGTTTATCTTTTGGAGCTGAGACAGTTGGTCTATGCCTAAAAGCTTAAACAGTTGTTTTATACTGTGGAGCTTAGACAGTTGGTCTATGCATAGAACCTTAGACAGTTGGTCTATGCTATGGTGCTTAGACAGTAGGTCTATGCTATGGGGCTTAGACAGTTGGTCTATGCTATGGTGCTTAGACAGTAGGTCTATGCTATGGGGCTTAGACAGTTGGTATATGCATAGAACCTTAGATAGTTGGTCTATGCCTGAGATTCTGGAGAGTTGGTCCATGCCTGGGAGCTTAGACATTTGGTTGATGACTGAGAGCTTACACAGTTGGTCTATGCATAGAACCTTAGACAGGTGGTCAATGCCTAGGTGCTTAGACAGTTGGTCTATGCTATGGTGCTTAGACAGTTGGTCTATGCCTAGGTGCTTAGACAGTAGGTCTATGCTATGGTGCTTAGACAGTCGATCTATGCATAGAACCTTAGATAGTTGGTCTATGCCTGAGATTCTGGAGAGTTGGTCTATGCCTGGGAGCTTAGACAGTTGGTTGATGACTGAGAACTTACACAGTTGGTCTATGCATAGAACCTTAGACAGGTGGTCAATGCCTTGGAGCTTAGACAGTTGGTCTATGCTATGGTGCTTAGACAGTTGGTCTATGCTATGGTGCTTAGACAGTCGATCTATGCATAGAACCTTAGATAGTTGGTCTATGCCTGAGATTCTGGAGAGTTGGTCTATGCCTGGGAGCTTAGACAGTTGGTTGATGACTGAGAACTTAGACAGTTGGTCTATGCATAGAACCTTAGACAGTTGGTCAATGCCTTGGAGCTTAGACAGGTGGTCTATGCCTAGGTGCTTAGACAGTTGGTCTATGCTTTGGTGCTTAGACAGTTGGTCTATGCTGTGCAGCTTAGACAATTGGTTTATGCTGTGGAGCTTGGACATTTGATCCATGCTATGGGGCTAAGACAGTCGGTCTATGCCTGAGATTCTGGAGAGTTGGTCAATGCCTGGGAGCTTAAACAGTTCGTCGTTTTTGTGGAGCTTAGACGGTTGGTCTATTCTGTGGGACTTGGATGGTTGATCTATACCTTGGAGCTTGGACAGTTGGTCTATGCTTTGCAGCTTAGTCAGTCGGTTTATACTGTGGAGCTTGGACAGTTGGTCTGTACCTCAGAGCTCAGACAGTTGGTTTGTACCTAAGAGGAAATACGACTGTAAAAATCTGGGTTATGAACCATTGAATTAGGATTTGTTGAAACTGAAAGTCCTGTTTTTTCCTCCAGCTGGGAGAAGAAGATCCCGCTGCTGGACGGCGGTTTGGAGAAAACCTGGTTGTTCCATGAGATCGGTTGGTGTCACCTGGAGCTTCATCGCTACGAAGAATCCAGAGATTACGGCGTCAAATCACTGGATGCAGCGGAGGAAATTTCTGACTGGAAATGGCAGATGAACGCCAACGTTTTGGTGGCACAGTCAGAATGTAGTTACATCAACTTTCATTAATATTTAAACTGAATCTGTTGCTTTATTTAATTGTTTGAGTCACTTTTTCTGTTTCATTTCAGTGAAACTTGGAAACTTTGAATCCTGCGTTTCTCACTTTAAAAAAGCTTTGATTCAAGCCAAACTACAAGACGACCACGCCGCCACCAACGCCATCCAGAAGGTTCCTGTTTGTTTTATCTTATCTTATCAAAATAAACTTTTTTAACAACTGTCCCAAAGTTACAGTTTTTTAATCTCAAAATTTAGACTTTTTTATCTGTTGTTTCGATTCTTAAACTCAAAATTTTGATTTTATCATCTAAAAATTTGGATGTTTTATGTAAAAAAAAATCAACTTTCCGTACCATACCATAATCTCAAAATGTTCACACTTTATCTAAAATTTCCAACCTTTAATGTCATAATTTCGACTTTCTCACACTATTTACTTTTTAGTCTCAAAATTCCCTGTTTTTATCAAATAACTTTGACTTTTTATATCTTGTTTTTTTATTTTTTACTCAAACTTTTGACTTTGTTATTTAAAAAATTGGACTGTGTATGTCAAAATTTCAACTTTGTATCTCATATTTTCAGCTTTGTTGCAATTTTTATTTTATCATCTCTAAATTTTCTGTTGATCTCAAAGTTTTGACTTTTTATCTTAATATTTAGACTTTTATTAATTTATAATTTCTACTATTAGTAGTAGTAGTAGTAGTAGTTTTAGTATTATCATTATTATCATTGCTATTAGTATTATTACTATAAAACTGTTTTCTTATTTATTTTATTTGTTGGTTTATCACTTTTGTCACTATCCATTCATCAATATATGGTTGGTTTTTTTAAATCCCATTTTTATAATGTATGTTTGTATATGTATTCCCAAAAAAGCTTAATACAAAATGCTTAGGAAAAAAAAAAGTGTATATATTTTGACCTTTAATCTTGTGATTTTGACTTTCTAGCTCTCACACTGCCCATGTTGACTTTTTTACCTGTTATTCTTTATAGAGCTTCCAGCCCACATTATCTTATTTAGGACAAATATGTCGTCCTATTAAAAGCTCCATTCATATAAAAATTCTAAAAATTGTGTATCTGAATCAGGGTGATTCAATCCAATATCATTTCCAGATCATTTTACTCCAGATGTTTGTTTTTTTTAAACAACTGGCTCCTGTGAAGTTAATTCTCTTTGTCTTGATCTGTTTCTTTCTTGTTTCAGGCTCTGGATGAAGCGAAGCAGCATCTGCATTAATGAATCCACCGTCATGAAATGAAAGTTGATGGAAGAAGAAAAGATTCTGACTTGTTTTTCTCTTCAATTCTGATGATGTATGAGTCTGTTGATGCGTTTAGGTCTCAGCACAGATGCATATTATTGGTTGTAATTGCCTGAAGCTGAGAATATAAAGCACATTTCAAGGACACAGGCACAAGATCTGCGAGTGATTCCTGATGAGATCATACCGTGGATTTCACATCAGAGACATTTGTCTCAGTGTTTTATGGACAGTGGTGAATTGTTCAGTCAGGCTCTTTTTCTCCCTGAACAGTAAAAGTGTTTATGCATTAAAGCGTCCGAAACCACTGATGTGACTTACATCATCACAGAATAACCTTTAACAACAAACACCACTATTTTCACTTGGTTAACCCTGTTGGTTACACTCACTGAGTTCTTCGAAGAATTCCACAAAATATTGAAAAGAGGATGAGTCATTTACTTGGTATAAAAAATAAAGAGTTTTTTTTTTCATTCACCCTAAACACAGAAAGAACAGGCTGACCATGAAAATAAAATAAAACAAAGCTCCACATGCTGCAGGGACGTCCCACCTCCACATTTATCACCAGGTACAGTTTGATTGACTCGACATCACCTCAGGATGGAGCAATTTCTACACTTTTCTCAGATTTTCTGCATTTTTTTCAGTGATTGAAGAGTTTGAAACCCTCTAAACATGACACTGCATGTAAAAAGTTACATGTTGATCTCAAAAAAACTGCCTTCTTGGATGGATTGATTGTCAGTCTTTTTTTTTTTTTTTTGCCCCTGCTTCACTGACAGCCTGAAAGTGTTTGTTTTGGTGTTGTTTTAGGTTTTTAAGCTTTATTTTAGGGCAGAATTCTTGTTTATTATAACATAAAACAAACTTTTAAACTTCCTAAAAGAGCCCGTAGTCTCCTCTGCGCCCAACCTTCAAAATGATTTAAAATATCTTATCCTCTCTAAATAATATGAATAAAAATGGGAAGAAACACTGTAAAAAACAGTCATTTTTTGGTCTTGTAATGCAGAGAAACATCAGCTCTTTTTTCTCAAAAGACACTGAAAATGAGTTAGAAATTTAAAAAATAAACATTAAAATTTTAAACAAGCTGAGAGAGACAGAGATAATTATAAAAGCCACTTTCTGCTGGTTAAAGATATAGAAAATTAAAAACAGGATTTAATTTTTTTTTTCCGTATGAAGACAAGACTTTATAATAAAAAGTCAAAATTATCAAGTTTTTATTTTTTCTTATTAAGAAATCTTGACTTGTAGATCTAATTTGCAGACCTAAAAATTTAGGACGTTTATTATACACTTTTTGTCTCTTCCAGGACATTATTCCTTTCTCCTACAGAGTTCCTCACAAAAACATTCAAATGCCAGATTATGCAAATTAGGCGATGACGTCATCTGGCGACTTTTGGGACAGCCAATAGCTACTTTCCTCACTGAGGAGTTGGCAACACTGAAGATGACTCAGAAACTCCTCACAGTCCCTTTAAAGACGCTCAGATGTGTGTGACCCTGGTGTGTGTGGGTCTCACTCCGCAGCAGCAGGTGTCAGTAAAGCTCCACTGAAGTTTGCTGCCCCCCCCTTTAGAAGAGCAGAGGAAGAGGCTCTCCTTTTGAAGCGGGTGTGTATCTGTGCCAAGGACTGCCTTGTCATTGTATTGAGAAAGAAACGCGTGGTCAGCGGCACCACCGACAGCTCCTCTGCAGCTTCACTGGTAAGCAGCTCTGCTTTTCTCTAACAAAAGCGCACACACGGCGCGCTGCGTCCCTGCCTCCTCCTCATCCCTCACAACTTACTTTAACTCTTTCTGTTTTCCTGAAAATGTGGCTTAATCTTAAATCTCTCAGAAAAAAAACACTTCACTTAGAGAGTGATGTATTTAACCCGCAGACAGATGCTTTCTTAAGTGTTTTTGTGTGGCGTGCTGAGCGTGAGGCGCACGCCACTCCCCGCGGTGCCACATTGTGATGTTAATAAAACTCACATATCCAGACAGTGTGGACTCCAAACTGTATTTGAGCTCACTTTGAAGCCACTTTTCGAGCTATACAAAAGAAATCCAGTCTAAATTGAATTTATTGATAATCCATGAAGCACAAACTACACTTTAAAGCATAAATAACCCAAAATAAATCTGCGCGTAATGACACGAAACTGTGCGTAATTTGGAAAAAAGAGCCGCTTTAAGTTGAAATGCGTAAAAGTGAATGTCTTGTCTGGTTTCTGAGACATTGCTGTATAAATCCAGCTCTCTGAAGATACGCCTGTTTTCTTTGTTGCTTCCGTGGCTTGACTTGTTACTAAGAGCTTCCCCTTCTGTCTCATGACACGGTGCAGTTTCACTCATCTGTTGTTTTTAATCGTCTATTATTTCATATGTGAACTCACTTTGACATTTAAAAAGTGCTCCAGTTCCCCGTTGATCCCTCTGTTTCCTCATCCTCCTTTGTCTGCATTTACAGCTCAGGCTTTGACGCAGTTACTTTAACAGAGGGCAGACTCTGCTCTCTACTCATGCTGCTCTGCCTTTTGTTGTTTGCATAAATGGAAACTCAAATTTGGAAAAAAGTGAAGTGCCAAAATGTGCCCACAAGCTCTTTAACGCTGTAGAAATGTGCAAAAAAAAGTGAGGAACTGAGAGAAAGCAGAGTATTCTGATCTCCTCTTTAACATTTGATCTGTTTTCATGAGTGCGCACTAAATAAAAAAAGATCCACTCTTATCATTATCACTTCTCTTTCCTGGATTAAACCAACTTCCTGTTAGTGACACCACCATCACCACATTCATCTTTAAAGACTCTGAATTTGCCCTGCAGCTTGATGTGTGGTCTGGGAAAATGTTTCATAAGTGACAGTTTTTAAAGAGCGAAGATAATTTGTTTTCACAAGAGAGTATTGGGTTCACATGACCCATCTGGAGATATTATCTACATTATTAAGAAACTACCTTTAAAGTACGGCTGCATAATATAACGTTTCAGTATGTGACTGTGCAATATTCATATCAAAAAGTGGACAAAATATAGTTTCTTGATCCTATCTTCACTCAATCACATCAGTACTAGATCTGAATGAGCATCTATTTATATATTTAACCACATTACATCATCAACTCGCACAGTTATTTCCCCTTCTCAACCCTGCGTCATCTCACCTGCTGTTATCAGGGTCGGGCAGAGTGATGTGCAGTTTAGTTAATATCACATAAGGTGCGAAGAATTTAACACTTTCAGGGTTAAAGGCAGCTCTCTGTTTGGCTCTTCTTTATCTCGCCTCCTTCACATGCCGTATGGTTTCATGAGCTGCCATAAAACTTGAAAAAGTCACAGCTTAATGTCACAGTAACAAGAAAAACCCCACATGTTCGTAAATGACTGGAATTTAAAAAACATTAATCCGATCTAAAACCTGAAAAAAATGGTGTAATCGTCAGGGTACCTGGATGTATAACGGGTGAGGTCAGCAGAGAATTTCACCGACACCCTCTTGTTTCTTAGGTCTTCCTTGAAACTTCTGTAAAAACCAAAAAGTTACATTTGATTCTGCTTTCATTAGGCCCTGAATGATGAACACACACCCTGTATTCATGCTTCCAAAATTTAGAATATGAAAGTGAAAGACTTCATGTTGCAGTGATAAATATACGACGGAGTATTAGGGCCACATTGAGAAAAGAAAATGAGGGGAGGAATTTTTTCCCCCTCTCCCTCAACCAGTCGGTAAAGTCGAAATGTTGAGAATAAAGTCGAAGTGTTGAGAATAAAGTCGAAATGTTGAGAATAAAGTCAAAATGTTGAGAATAAAGTCAAAATGTTGAGAATAAAGTCGAAATGTTGACAATAAAGTTGAAATGTTGAGAATAAAGTTGAAATGTTGAGAATAAAGTCGAAATGTTGAGAATAAAGTTGAAGTGTTGAGAATAAAGTCAAAATGTTGACAATAAAGTTGAAATGTTGAGAATAAAGTTGAAGTGTTGAGAATAAAGTCGAAATGTTGAGAATAAAGTCAAAATGTTGAGAATAAAGTCAAAATGTTGAGAATAAAGTCAAAATGTTGACAATAAAGTTGAAATGTTGAGAATAAAGTTGAAATGTTGAGAATAAAGTCGAAATGTTGAGAATAAAAATGAAATGTCGAGAATAAAGTTGAAATATAATGTCGAGAATTCTCAACACTATATTTTGACTTTATTCTCGACATTTCGACTTTACTGACTTGATGAGGAGGAGGGGGAAAAAAAATTCCTCCCCCCATTTTTTTTCCCTCACTGTGGCCCCAATACTCGGTCGTATAAATAAGACTAGAGCGAGTAAAACATTTCCACACATCAAAATTTTTAGGTACTTTGAATGTGGTGCAACCACCAATATTTTTCCTTTAAGGGTTTAAGCGCATTAGTTCCTTTTTTTTCAATTTTTGAAAGGATAAAATCAGAGACAATCTGTTCTTTTTTTTTTTCTAATTTTTTGCAGCTTTTAAATTTTGTAACACTTCACAAAGACAGAATTGAGTTACGCCAGCTTATAGCCATGGCGTTCCTGAATCTATAGAGGACTAGAAAATAAAACTTGTCGTAGTTTAACGTCCCGGTAAAGCGTTGCTTAAAGTTCACTACTTCACTAAACTTCACTAAATGCATCGTGCTTGTTCTAGAAATGTCTGTTAACGTTATTTTTTCATTGATTCACATCTCTGGAAAAAGATTTTTAACCAGAAAAAAGGCAAAATGCAGGAGGAGGACAAACTCTGTGGCTCTGGTGTGCAGGAGCAGGCGCAGCGCAGCATATACACAGATTTAATAAATATCCTGTAATATTATTCAGTTGTGAAGGGAAATAAAGGAAGCCCATTTCTGCTTGCTAAAAAAAAAAAAAAAGAAAGAAAACTTGCCTACTTTTTTGGTCATAGTTTTACTTTTTTATCCCGGAATTTTGACTTTTTATATCAGATGTTTTACTTTTTATCTCAAATTTTTGACTTCATATTAGGCAAAGGGAAAAATTCTCAACAAAGCCAAGTTCTCAATTTTTTATTCAACTGGTAGAAATGGGCTCCCATTAACATCCGAGCAAAAAAACTGACCTGACGTGAGAAGAATTACTGTCACTAAATATAGATCATTATTAATGATTAACAGATCTCAACATGATTCAGGCTCTTTGCAAACACAAATAAAGTTCACAGAGGCAAAGAGAGACAGAGGTGATCAGTTGAGAGTCTGATTTCATCATTTCAGAGAGAAGCAGGAAACTTTAAAAAAGAAAAATTGCAGTATCATTTTTCTAACTTCCTTTTCAGTCTCTTTAAAACCCCAAACAGGAGTTTTGCTGTGGGTGGAGTGTTGAGGGTTTGTTTGTGTTTCCAATAAAGTTCCTGTCGGTTTACACCAAGTGTTTATCTCTTTTATGAAGGTACATGGTGGTGTCTACAGTCAGACTTTGAGCCAGATATGGATTCAGAACAAAGCGGTGAGGTTTTAGATGTGTCAGATCCTCCACAGCAAGAGGAGAGTGTCATGGAAAAAGAGGTCGTGTCCAAACTGGAGGCACCAGAAGAGTCCGAGGAGCCTGAGAAGCCGCCAGCTGCTGACGAAGACGACGAGGACGACGAGCAGCTGCCAGTGAACGGCCTGAACTCCAACGACACAGAAGAGCTGATTGTGACAGAAACGGTCGCAGTGTTGGAGGAGAAACCCGTGGAGGAAATCCAGGACGAGGAATCTAAAGAGGAGTCAGATCCTGCTGCTGCTGCTGCTGCGGCTCCACCAAACGAGGATGAGTCATCTGAAAAGATCTTTGACCCAGTCGCTGCTTTAGACACAGAACCAGAAAACGCTGAAGAGCAGCTGGAGCCAGAGAACAACCAAGAGCCTCTGGAAGACATTACCCCTGAAGTGGAGCCAGAAAAAGTGTTAGAATCAGTTTCTGACGCTGAAATAAACGTGCAAACCTCCTTTGAACCTCCAGCGCTGCAGCAGCTGGTTGATATCGAGCCGCCAAGCTTGGAGAAAGCGTCCGAACAGGAAGAAGAAGAACAGGCTACGATGGATTCTGAAGCAGGAGAAGTCGTCAAAGAGAGAGCGGAAGAAGGAGACGTCACAAAGGAGGTGGAGGAAGAAAAAACAGCTGTGGAGGAGATGTTAGTGCAGACTGTGGAAGCTTCTCCAGAGAAAAAAGAAGCTGAAAAGTTAGTGGAGGTTGTGGAAGCTTCTCCAGAAAAAGCAGAAGTTGAACAATTAGTGGAGACAGTGTCAGCAGCAGATGTTCTCATTGAAACAAAGAAAGAAGCAGAGACTGTGCCGGAGCCTGAAAAGACACCAGCTGCTGAAAATGTGATGCCCATCGAGGAGAAGATGGAAGAGAAACCGTCAGCGGTGGATACTCTGAAAGGAGCTGAAGCTGCAGCAGAAGAAGCTGTGAAACCTGAGCTTCAAAACGAAGAGGAGCCGGTCCCTGCGGCGGGCACGCTCTCCTTCGCCCTCCTGGAGCAGGAACAAACCAAAACCGCCCTGCGAACATCTCGCACCCTGGTCGTCCTCCGAGGCCTTCCTGGAAGCGGGAAAAGCTTCCTGGCTCGAGCGATATCTGAGGCTTACAAAGACAACTGCACTCTCCTCTGTGCCGACGACCACGCCGTGAAACCGGAGAGTCCAGAAACATCCGCTGACGGGTACAAAGCTCTGGATGAAGCCGTGGTGGCGTGCTGCAGCGCGGGAACGGCCTCCTCCGCGTTGGTGATCGTAGACGACACCAACCACACTCAGGAGCGCCTGGCGACTCTGGGGGAGATCGCAGAGCAGCATAACTTGGTGGCGGTTTTCTTGGAGCCTCGTACTGAGTGGAGCAGGGACCCGGCTCAGCTGGTGAAGAGGAGCAGGCGAGGGCTGCAGGAGGCGCAGCTGGAGGCCATGAAAGGTTCATTCACCCAAGTTTCCATTCCTCTCTACTTCGGCTGGTTCCTTCTCTCCTCCATCCAGGACAAAGTTCGATGCACTTCCATGGATTTCCTGAAGACGCTGGACACGATGGAGGCTTTTAAGAAGCACTTGATTGACTGTGAGTACGTTTAAAAAGATTAGAAACAACAAGAAATGGATTTTCTGCTAAAAGTTTTACTTAAGAAGCTGTAAAACTGAACACAAAGAAATGTGCGTAACTCTCTCACAAGAGATTTACATTCAATACATGTCACACATCTGCTATTGAACCAAAAACCATTAATAAAACAGAGCTCTAGCTTGATGCTAACGTCTATAGGAAATTACATTGATATGCTAGTGGTTAGCATACATCAATATAACTTTGGTTTTAAAACAGAATTTCAACTTTCACCACAAAAACATATTGAATTAACAACTCAAAAATGTATAGAAGGGATTTCTGTCAGTTGAAAAAAAAATGAATGAAAAAACTGGATATGTTGGGTTTTTTTATTTACCCATATTAAATCAAAATTGTACCTTGAATCTCCAAATAATAACATTTTATCGTAATATTTTGACTTGATCATTTCAAATTTTATCTCAAATTATGACTTTTTGTCTCAAAATTTGACTTTTTTTTCTCAAAGTTTGACTCAGTCATCTCCCATTTTTTCCTTTTTATCTGGATATTTTAACCCTTATTTTTCTTCAAAATTTTGACCTTTAGCTTACAATTTTGAAGAAAGAAAGTCAAAATGACAAAAGGTTTAAATTTTATCATCCCAAAATTTTGACTTCTTAATCTTTTTTTCTCTAAATTTTGACTTAATATAAGGAAAAAAAAACTCAACCATCAGGTTTGAATTTTTCTTTTTTTTTTTTAGAGTTGGAAATGGGCTTAAAAATGTCAAATTTCTAACAGGTTATCATTTTCCAAAAAGTGCAGGTTCATGGCTGACTTCAGCATAACTACGGCAAGCCTAAGGTTCCAAATAAATCAAAGTATTGTTATAATTATGATTGTTTACATCCAGAAATGTTAAATTCTGGTGACCAATTGTTTATCTATTGACCTATAAACTCAATTGTTGTTGATGCAGAAAACCTGTGAAGCTCAGGGAGGAAAACATGGAACAAAAATCTTTCTTTTTATTTACAGTCACTGGGAAAGCTGAGACGGAGGTGGACTTGGAGCAGTATTTTCACGCCAAAGGAGCCCTCCATTGCACTACAAAATTCACTGACTACGGAAAAGCAGAAGGGGCCAAAGAGTACGCAGAGAATCCTGTAAGAAAATCTGTCTTTAGTGTATTTTCAGTGAACATTCAAAGAGACATTTCCCTGGCACTGATTGATTATTTTCTCCTCATTTTCCCCGCAGGCTGTGACAGAATCCTACGGCTCCGTCTCTGAACTCTCCCTGAGCGCTCTCTTCGTCACCCCGCGCACCGTCGGCGCCAGAGTCTCCCTCACCGAGGAGCAGCTCCTGCTGTGGCCGAGCGACGCCGAGAAGGAGGCAGATGTCCCGGCAGCTGCCTCCTCCCTCCCTCGGGGGAGCCGCGCCCACGTCACCCTGGGCTGCTCGGAGGGCGTGGAGCCGGTTCAAACAGGCCTGGATCTGCTGGAGATCCTGGCCCTGCAGCAGGACGGCCAGCAGGGGGAGCTGGTGGAGGAGATGGAGCTGGGTACGCTGACTTACTACGGCGGCGGGCGGTGGCTGCTCGCTCTGAGGGAGCCCATGTGTGCCCCGGCGTGCTTCTCCAGCTACTACAGGCGCAAGGAGCAGGAGGCGCCCAAGAAGGATCCAGAGAGGAGGAAGAGGCAGAAGTGCACCATCCTGTAGAGGGCGACGGACGGCGAACGGACGGGTGTGTGGTTGGGACGAGTGGTGGGTTCAAACTCGGGCGTTTTCTGTGAATGGTTTGTGTGTCTGTGCAGCGTTAAGGGTTTCAGCTGTCGCCACCCTAAATCCACGAGCTGTGTGCCTTTTACTCTTGATTTGCACCACGACACGAGATGCCTTCGATCCGCTTTAGGCTGTTAACGTTCAGTATCTTACTCCACAAACCTGGCTTTCAGCTCCAGTGTGTTAGCTGCAGTTTTAGACGACGGTAGTGTGACCTTTGACCTCTCTTTTCCCTCTGGATCCTTTCGTTGCATGCATTTACAGGGATAAGGTGTCGACATATTCTCAGCTCCTCTCCTCTCCGGTGTCTCCACTTCTCTTTTTCATGCAGCCTAGAAATAAGTAGCAAATGGGCCAAAGTTATCACTTTAAGTGTATTAGAATGATTGTCATTAATAGAGATGCTTCCAGTTCAGATCTCTGCACCGTGCATTGGTCGAAGGGAGACTTCTGATGAGTTAAGTATTATTTCCAGCAGCTTGCACTTATTATCAAATGCTGTGAATTCTGAGTAAATGTTTTCCTCCTCTTTTCTACCGTGTATCCTCCCCTTTTATCCTCCTTTTTCAGCAGCACTTCTTGTATTGCATTTCTCTTTGTACCTTCTGTAATTTTTGAAGTCTGACTTCGTGTAGCTCTTCTGAATCACTATTTTTGCACTTGTTTTGTACACTTAATAAAAAAGATGATGCTTTGCTCAAAGGAAACGCAACTCACTGCCTGTTTGGTGATTTTTATTTTTTATTTTTTTTGCAGTCAGGTGTTTCGTCTGGTAAAATGCACTTGTAGTGGTCAGTTTAAACCAGGAGGGGGCGCTATCGGTCATACTCTGGTCAAAACGTGGTTTCTTGGTCCCTGACACCAGAAATATTGTTTTAGTTTTACACAAAAATTTACAACAGTTGCCTCATCCTTTTCAACTTGGTAGCAAACAATACACTCATAATAATAATAATAATAATAACAATAATAATAATAAACTTTCTATAAAAATATATATAAATATTAGTTTACAGAGAGCTGAACAACAGAGGTCCTAGAACAAAATGGATGTTAATTATGCTTGAGTTTAAAATAATGATGATAATGTTGTGATTTTTTTTTAGGCTAATTCAAAATTTAAAGATGATAAAGTCAAAATGTTGATATATGAAAGTTACCATTGTAAGAGAAAAAAATCAAAAATATAAGAAAAAAGCTGATATCTTAAGATAGTCAAAAAAAATAAGGGCAACAAAAGTCAAAATTTCAACTTTTATTTCACTTTTATTTATTTTTTGGCTCACTATTTGGCTTTATATTGCCATTTTTATTTTTACGTCTTTAACTGGTGGATATGCCCTTTAACAAAAATCCAATGCCTGTTGATTAAAAAAAAACACCCAACATTAGATATATGATCAATTTTAATAAAAGTTGTATAAAAGTTATAGAAGAATAATAAATAAGAGTTAAACTTGTAATACTTATGTTAAGTTTAGTGAAGTAATTCAAGTAAGCTAGTAATAATAATAATAGTCATAATAAACAAAATAAAACAGTCATAAAATGTAACAGACAAAAAGTAAAGTAAAAGAGTAAAAATGTTGCAATTCTATAAAAGGAGAATTTGGGTTAAAGGCAGTGAGAAGGTCATTATCAATATTTGCATGTTAGTATTTTTCCACCTGTTTGCCTTTTGTAGATATAAAAGTTCCTATTCTGAAACAGAACTTTAGGTTGTTTTTTTTTACAGTTATTTAAATAGAAAAGTCAGCATTAACCAACAAAAAAAATGTCCTTCACCGCAAAAACTGAAATATAGGCAAGTCATTGTCCAATGCTTAATTAAAAAAAAAACTTTTTACGACCTGATATAAGCCACATTCACCTCACAAGCCAAGAAAAATGTCTTATTTCAAGTTATTTGAAGAAAATATTTCATATCAAAAAATATTTCTGGATTGTTTGTGAAGATTAAAAAATGGGTTTAAATAAATCTTGATTTCAAAAAACTTGGTGAGAAATTTATTTTACCCCAAATTTAAAGTCTCACAGTCCAGTTCAGTGAGGTTAGTTTCTGCAACATCTTCAGATTAAAAATAGAAATCACTCATTAAGACCATGCACAGGTCAAAGACTGGATGAGAAAAAAAGCTGCAGGTTCAAATCCTGACCTGATTACACCTGTCTCACCTGTCTGAGCTGGAGGCTCTGAGTTACTTCAGTGCAAATCAAGTCTCTTCTCATTGGCTGCTGCGAACATAGTGAGCAATATCAACCAATCAGCATCAAGAGGAGATAATTGACCTGCTTTCCTCATCTGTGCTGCGTGTGTGGACTGTGGGAAAAATTAACTTTCTGTAACGGATCTAATAAAGGTTTTCAACATTTTTGGAGGCGAATTAATTTTAAGTATTTACAAAAACATGTGTAGGATGATCAAAATAAAGTAAAAGCAGCAATGGCACATTTCAGAGTACTAAATACAAGTTAAATTTAGATTTACTTTCTTTAAAAATAGCCTTTAAAAACAGTTTACAAAGGTGTAACAACAGGCACCTAGAGCAAAATAGATAAATAAAATGTGTAAAATGAGATAAAACTAAATTAAGGGATACAACCTCAAAATGTACAACAACTAATATTTAAAAATCCAGTGCCTGGAGGTAAAAACGAAGATAATAAAGTAGATAAATTACAATAAAAACGGCATGAAAGGTACGATAACTGAGCACCAAAAGTAAAAAAAAAAAAAAATCATAGTGGGTAAACAGTATTTACAGATAATAGGGTCAAAATTTTGAAATCAAAGTCAAAACTATAAGAAAAAAAGCAGGTTTTCAGATAAATAGTCAAGGGGTTAAAAATAGTCAAAATTTCACAATCATATTTCTATATTTTTGACCCCTTTTTTAAAAATTTGATGGAAAATTGCCTTTTTATTTTTACATTTCTAACTTGTGTATATTGCCTTTTGGAAAAAAATCCAAAACCAAGTGTTTAAAACACCAAAAATAAGAAGTAAGATAATTTTTAAAAAAATAAAAGTCACATAAAAGGCATGATAATAAGGTTAATAGTTGAGAGATTAAATTAAACAATCAAAAAGTCAAAATTTCAACTTTCTGTTTCTATATTTTGACCTTTTTTTCACAACATGATTTAAATTTGACATTTTTATAATTTTATATTCTTAACCGTTGGATATTGCCTTTTCGGAAAAACCAGTGCCCGGTGATTAAAACACCAAAAATAAGAAATTATCTATATTTTTTTTATAAAAGTCGCATAAAAGTTATTATAACTAGTTAAGTAAGTTAAGTTAAATAGTAATAATAATGTTAAGTTTTGCAAAGTCATTCAAGTAAGCGAGTAACAATGATAATGATAACTTATGATAATGATAACTTTTTATATCTGTATTTTAAATTTCGTTTCCCTCAAAATTCAACTTAAATTGGACATTTTTTATAATTCTATATTCTTAACCGTTGGATAATGCATTTTTGAAAAATCCAGTGCCTGGTGATTAAAACACCAAAAATAAGAAATTAGATATTTTTTAAATAAAAGTAGCATAAAAGGTATTATAACTAGTTAAGTACGTTAAGTGAAATAGTAATAAAAATGTTAAGTTTAGCAAAGTCATTCAAGTAAGCGAGTAACAACAGTAATAATAATAATGATAACTTTTTTGTATCTGTATTTTGGATTTCGCTTCCCTCAAAATTCGACTTAATTTGGACATTTTTATAATTTTATATTCTTAACTGGTGATTATTTTATTTTTTGATTATTTTATTCTGTCTATTTGTTAAAAAGGCTAGTTGATTGTGTTCTTTTTTTATTCTCTTTTTTATAACTATATTTGGATATATTTATTATTCTCATTTCTATGATTGGGCTTGCTCCAATAAAACTCCTTGAATCCTTGAATTAAAACACCAAAAATTAGAAATTGGATTTTTTAATTAAAATTGCATAAAATTTATTATAATAAGTTAAGTAAGTTAAGTTCATATTAGCTTTTGGAAAGAGTAACACAAGTTTGATAATAATAATAATAATAATAATAATAATAATAATAATAATAATAATAATAATAATAATAACAGACAAATAAATGATTAAATAAATGTATTAATTCTAAAAA
The DNA here is from genome assembly GCA_008086565.1 of Thalassoma bifasciatum. Taxonomy (NCBI): domain Eukaryota; kingdom Metazoa; phylum Chordata; class Actinopteri; order Labriformes; family Labridae; genus Thalassoma; species Thalassoma bifasciatum. The sequence goes on from RPOG01001581.1 coordinate 91,870, forward strand.
AGGAGAACTTATGTAAAAGGCAGTGAGAAGGTAATTATAAATATTTGCATGTTAGTTTCTCTCTTCACGTTTAAAGCAACCATTGGTCCAAACGTGGAGGTTCTAGAATTCCTGTTTGTCCCTGAAGGCGTCACTGCCTCATGGTGCGGAACGGACCAATCAGGAGCCAGGAAAGATGAGCCAAGCCTATCGGCAGATGGTCGATGGAGACAAAACTCAGGAGGAGAAACTGCTCTTTGCTCTTCAGCTGCTCTGAGCAACAACAGACGGAGAGAAGAAACACAAACATCCTGTAATTCATCCTTTTATTCATCCAGCAGCTCCTAACACAGACTTTCAAGACGGAAAACTGACATTAAACAAGGTAAAAATAATATTTCTATCATCTAACACTAAGGAGTTTTTCCTCACTGCCTCTGTGTGATTCTTTCAGAGCAAAACAGCAAAAACTAGTCAAACTTCTTGAGTTAAAAGTCACATTAACGATGTGTAACTGTGTCGAGCCTGAGGTCAAGTTTGAGTCATGAGCTCCTGTTTCTTTTTAACTTGATTTATTTTTTTCCAAGAGTGACAATGCTGTCTGACCGGTTTATGAATGAATGAATGAATCAGTCTGTTCAATCTGTGACTCAACACCTTCAGGACAGAAAAAAAAAAGAAACAAAAAACAACAACAACAGAGCTTTGTTACTTGTTAGTGGGTCAGAAATGATGATGACTGAATAATTTAACTTTTAGACTTCTTTAAGACTTTAATCTAAGACTTTAATCTCCTCCACATCATCCATCACCCCCTGGTTTGAAGTGTTATTATGTTTTATCCTGTTTCTGCTGCTCTGAATCAATAATATTTAATACTCTGACAGCACAGGAAGAAAGGATGATTTATGATGAGCTCTGGATACTCACCTGGATTGTAACCAGCTCTGTAGTGACTCATTGGTGATCAATAAAGATCCATAACTGACCCTTTAATCCATTTAAAGGAAGAACTGGCAGAGTCCTGAGTGTGTGTGTGACAGAAATCAGAGCTTTTAGTTTAATGAAGCAGAGAAGAAACACACGGAGCAGGTTCAGCATCCCTGCAAGGTTACACATGACACTGAGATACGGAGATACAAGGATACAGGAAAACATGGAGATACAGACATACGGAAGCAGAGAGACAAAGAGACACAGAGTCAGAGATACACGGAGACACAATGACACAGGGACATGGAAAGACCGATGTACAGTAACACAGAGACGGAGATACAGAGATATAAAGACACTCAGAGACAGGGATACAGAGACACTAAGAGGAGGAGATAAAAGGACACTAAGAGACACTGAGAGACAGAGAAACTTAGAGACACTTATAGACAAAGAGACACTAAGAGACAGAGATACACCAAGAGAAACTTAGAGAACCGAAGAGATGAAAGGAAACTAAGAAACAAAGAGGGACAAAGAGACAAAGATACACCAAGAGAAACCTGGAGACACTAAGAGATGAAAAGACAGTAAGAGACAGAGACAAAGAGCCACTAAGAGACAGAGACAAAGAGACAAAGAGACACTAAGAGACAGAGACTAAGAGACAAAGAGACACTAAGAGACAGAGACTAAGAGACAAAGAGACACTAAGAGACAGAGACTAAGAGACAAAGAGACACTAAGAGACAGAGACTAAGAGACAAAGAGACACTAAGGAACAGAGACAAAGAGACACTAAGAGACAAAGAGAGACAAAGAGACACCAAGAGACACTAAGAGACACTAAGAGACAAAGAGAGAGTGAGAGACAGAGACAAAGAGGCAAAGAAACACTAAGAGGCAAAGACGGTTAGAGACAGAGACAAAGAGACAGAGACAAAGAGGCAAAAAAACATTAAAAGACAAAGACAGTAAGAGACAGAGACAAAGAGGCAGAGAAACACTAATAGACAAAGACAGAAAGAGACAGAGACAAAGAGACAGAGACAGAGACAAAGAGACAGAGACAAAGAGGCAAAAAAACATTAAAAGACAAAGACAGTAAGAGACAGAGACAAAGAGGCAAAGAAACACTAATAGACAAAGACAGTAAGAGACAGAGACAGAGACAGAGACAAAGAGACAGAGACAAAGAGGCAAAAAAACATTAAAAGACAAAGACAGTAAGAGACAGAGACAAAGAGGCAAAGAAACACTAATAGACAAAGACAAAGAGTCAGATATCCTAAGAGACACTCAGATACAGAGACAAAGAGATGGAGACAAAGAGAAACAGACAGATACATGGAGACTCTGGGACATGAGCCGGAGAGATGAAGATACAGAGACAGAGAGAAATGAAGACACAGAAAAAAGACACGGAGACAGATACATGTAGACAAAGAAACAAAGAGACTCAGGTACAAAAAGACAGAGAGACATTGTGACATAAAGACAAAGACACAGAGATAAGGAGTTAGAGACACTGACACAGAAACAACAAGACAAAGAGGCAAAGAGACACTGAGATATGAAGACACAGAGTCACAGTAATTAGAAGATAGAGACACTGTGATACAGAGATGGGGAGACAAAGAAGCAAAGAGACAGAAAAAAAAGACAGATACACGTTGACAAAGAGACGGAAAAAAACAGATAAGGAAACACAGAAACAAAGGCAGAGACAAAGAGACACTCGGATGTAGAGAAAGAGATATGGAGATAGAGACACTGACAATACACAGGGATACAGAGTTTTGTGTTTTGACTTCAGATGCATGAAGGACTCAGTGTTTACAGATTCTATAAACCACAACTCACTATATTTACTTATTCAAAGACAAAATAATCTACTGAATCCGTCATCTGTTGGAGTTTTAAACTGAAGCAAGTATCTTCTTCCTCTTCTTCATCTTCTTTTTTCAAAGTTCATTTCTCAAGATTATAAGAATTAAAAAGAAATTTTACGGTTGGTCAAACAAATAGAGGAACAAAACAAATGAGAATAGTGATATACCATCACCAAAACAGGTGGGGAAACATATGACCAAGTAGATACATAAAAAATAAGCCAATAAAGGTAATAATAAAAATGATAATAGTAATAAATAAGTTCCAAAGGGACGGCAGATTACATTTATTGAAGCATGTTTAAATCAAAAATCGCGTCTTGGGGCAGAAAGTAGAAATCAGGTCATCATTGTTTTGTTTTCCCGTTTGTGGAATTTTAATTCACGTGTGTTATCTCAGATCATAAACCTCAGTGCAGTAAAGGCAGAAACTCACCTGAGGAATTCTTATCACTTTATGTTTTTATTGCTTTCCCATTGTAGATGCTTTATTAGTGTTTATAAATACCTTTATGTTACACTGTGAGCTGTGTTTGTTGGTCCTGTTGTTGTTTATCTGGTCCAGGCAGAAAGGTCACACCTGAATTTTATTGATACCGGCACATTTTCTTTATTTACTTCCATCTCAGAAATGAGCCTTAAACTTCCTGTGTCTGTGTGACTTTTTAATTTCACAAATAATCCCATCACGTCAAATCAGTTTGTGTAATCTCGTTGGTTTTTGTGGCCACGGTCCCATCACTTCACTCTGCTGCACTTTGAGTCTGGATCTGATTGTCTGAGGAGCAATAAGTGGCTCTTACTTCATTACTGTTCAGGTCGAACAAACAAAGGTTAAAGAGGTCAGATTGAGATTTACAGACTCAGGAGATAAAAGTCTGAATATTTCACAAGAGCTGCACCACCAGGAGGAATAATGCTGCAATGGTTTGGCAGATATGATCATTTTTAGAGCACAATTCTAGTTTTTATTGATGAAAACAAGTGTGGTACTCAAACTCTGCATCAACTTGCATCTGTTTTTTTTATTTACTCAAATTTCACCCTATGAAAATTATGTTTTTCTAGTTTTTGAAGTCATAATAAAAATTCAGCCTATCATTTCTTGAATTCTAACATTTGTCATGAATAGTCTGATTTGCTTGTAATTATATTGTGCTGCACGATATTGGTCTCATCTTTGGTGCAACTACAGGAAAGCAAAGATGAAAAAGCTACAGGAAGCTTATACTAATGCATTCAAAATATTTCTGAAATTACAAAGAGGGATGAGTGCTAGTCACACGTTTGTCACCAATAATGTGTCCACATTTCACGCTGTACTATGAAATTTAATGTACAAATTCATGGGTTGTTTAATTGATTCAGAAAATGAAATAATAATGATGATGTCACTTTCTCAGCTTGCATTTGTATTTTAATAATGTCAATCTGAGCTGTGATGTTATCCATTGTTTTTGTATGTTTGTATGTATTTTTATAAACCTATGGGTCTGGAATACAGTATAAAGTAAAGTAAATTGGGAAAAATTGATTTAGCTGTTATGGATTGACTCTCCGTGAAAGGATGATAACAGACTTTCACCTAATCACCTGTCTTTTGCTGAATTTGTGGCACTTTTTGTTTGTTTGAAAAGAGTCTTAATCATGTTGAAATCTGTCAATTATTGATATATATTTATTAAATCTGTGAACATGCTGCGCCTGCTCCTGCGCCTGCTCCTGCGCACCTGAATCAGAACAACAGTGGTTTACAGGGTTTGTCCACCTCTTGCGTTTTGCCTTTTTTAAGACTTGAATGATGTTTTTATAAAGATGTGCATTAATAAAAAGTGATGTAAGAGATGTTTCTGGAACAAGTACAATGCATTTAGTGAAGATGGTTTCACCTTGGAAAGAGAAAAAGGGCGATTTCTGCAGGAAACAAAGCAAACTTTAAGCTTGTGTTCCAAGTTTTGTTGCAGCTCATGAAATCATACAGCGATCAGCTTTTTATTTCTTCTCACTTTTTCTCTCTTTCTTTCAGAGCAGTCATGTCGGCCAAAGCCATCTCCGAGCAGACAGGAAAGGACTTCCTGTACAAGTTCATCTGCACCTCTGCCGCCGTGCAGAACCGATTCCGCTACGCCAACGTGACGCCCGAGACCGACCTCAGCCGGCTGGCGGTGGAGCACCCGTGGCTGCTCACAGAGGTGAGGTGGAAGAATCAGTGTGACGCAGATTAAACCTGGATAAAGAATATCACGAGCGTTAGTTATTGCAGCACAAATTTATCGCCCGTAACACGTCGTCTCTTAAGCGTCTGGAAAACGGTCTCCTCTGTAATGAGACGATTACTTTGTCTGAAAGCTGAGTGCTCTCCTGGCGCCCGTGAGCTGATGTCACAGAGAATAAAATGATCCTGCAGAAAGATGCTGGAGCAGAATTCAGAGACATTTTCAGTCTAATTGGCGAACAGAAGCTGCAGCAGGTAGACGAGCTGGAATAGAAGTTAACTGAATTATCTCATCTCGCAGGATGAAATGTCATTCCCTCTGTCTCTCCCTCACATCTGAAGCTTTTAATCTGGGCGGTAAAAGGAGGATGTGGAGGGCAGAAACATAGAGAGATGCTCCTGCAGGATTGATTAGGGAATTGCATTAACTTTCACCCTCCACCCTCTCGTTCTTTCTCTCTTCCTTCGCTCACTGGCGAAGACCCAGAGTCTAATGGCTCCACTGTCATAACTCATTCTCTTTATCTATCGTGTGAGAGAGAGAGAGAGAGAGAGAAGGGGGAGGGTCATTTTCTTCAGTATAAAAATGTGTTTCGAAATAAATATCTTCATGTTGTCCACCTGAGCTCTCACACCTGCTTTATTACCTGCTTTTACATTTATTTCTTCAACCTCAAATGTGTCAGAATACCAGATACAGTTTTTGTTGTAATTGTTTTCTGCTTTATGCCAGTTTTACTCAACCAAAGAGACAAACTGTTGAAAACTACCTTTGCAGGAGAAACAATTTAGTGGTGAAAAGAGGCAAGAAGTCACAATAAAAACAAGTTTTTGGTGGTAAAAATGGTCAAAAAGCAGCAAAAATGGGTGAAAATTGGTAGAAAATTTGGAAAATGGGAGGAAGTTATAGGAGCCCATTTCCATCAGTTTAAAATATAGAATATAAAAAATGAGACACTGGTTTCTGTGAGACTTGTTCTGCAAATTTTGAGTTGGAATTTTTGACTTTATCTCACAGTTTTGACTTTTCATCTCATCATTTTTACTTTTTATTTCGAAAATTTGATGTCTTTTCATAATTCAAGGTTTATTTTCTGATAATTTTGACTTCATTGTCTTAGAAATTTGACTTTTTATCTCACATTTTCTCACTTATTATGGGCCAAAAAAGAATCTCTACAAAGCCAAGTTTTTATTTTTTGACTTGATATAAAGTAGTAAAATTTTTCACAGGCCTGACATTGAAAACCTCTTTTTATTGATTGTATGTAATATTCTAATTTTCCGGGACACTGAATTTTGTGTTTCTCTGTAAGCCATAGTCATCAACATTTCAAGAAATAAAGACACGAAATAATCTGTTCTATTTATAATGAGTCTATGAAATATCAGAGTTTCACTTTCTGGAATGAGTATGGCTGAATCATTTACAAAAATATTCTACAAGCTATTATTTTTTGCTTTATTACAATTACAGCTTATCATGTGAATATTCTAAGGTTCTCCAACTTCTGTGTTGTTTAACAAACAAGTAAATCAATCTTTATTTAAAGAGCAACATATCAAATATTTAAAGCTAAGAATAAACAACTTTTCACTATTTTTGCCACTTTTGGACCATTTCTTGCTCCTTTCCATGTTTTCTCCCAATTTTCCTGAGCATTTTACCACTATAGACTTATTTTTATCACTACTTCTTGCTGTTTTTGCCATTTTTCACCACTTTTAACAGTTTGTCTCTTTGGTTGAACAGCGTTGAGTAAAACTGGTGTAGAACAGAAAACATCTACTGCAAAAAACTGTATCTGTAAATCTGACACATTTAAGGCTAAAGAAATATTCACACTGTCTGACATTAGAATATTGTAGGAGGACATGTTGAGATTTATTCTAATTTGCAATTAATTTCCCAGCCCTAGAAATGAGTGACCAAAAATATTTAAGTTTTTCACAATATTCTGATTTTTGAGATGTAACTTTTTATGCAAACAGAGTTTCTTATGTGTCAAAATGAGAATGATAAGTGAGTAAAACCCCTTAAATATAGGAATTGATGTCAACAATAAATAAGATGGGGAGCCTAAAAATAACCACACAGTAATTTTTTTTCCAGAGGCTGGTGGTGAAGCCGGACCAGCTCATTAAGCGGCGAGGGAAGCTGGGACTTGTGGGCGTTAACTTGGACCTGAATGGCGTCAAAGAGTGGCTGAAGCCGCGCCTCATGAAGGAGACGATGGTACGTCACCCTCTCCCTCCTCCTCTGCTGTATTTTAGGAGCGTTCATTTTGCTGAACACTCCTTTAATCAATATTAACCCTGAGCTTCTCCTCCTCCTCCTCCTGTTGCCCTTTCCTTCAACCTCCCCCTTTGTTTTTCGCTCATGCATTGAGTTTGTGTTTCTGCTCTGACGTGTGTTTGCCTGCACAGACTGCTGAGGCGTTCACTGTGAGTCCGCTGCTTGTAAATCAGTCCACTCAGCTGTAGCTGCAGGAGAATAAACAACCAGTCTATCAATCCGGTCAGCATGAACACGAGATCCATCACCGCGCCACCGAGATGCTGCTTTGCCTCATAAACCAAACACCGAGTTATGGAGAGAGCGGCTCATAAAGCGCGGCAGGAGATTGTTGCAGCGCTCAGATTGTGTAGATGTTTCTCTCTTAAAGATGAGATGAAACCGTCTGCAGCTGTCGGGGTTGTAAATAAGAACGAATGAAGCCACAGCTGAAGGAAAATGAAAATGCATTAGGTGGGAGACATCATACTGTTACAGTTAAAGCAGTGGAAATCTATTCTTAACTTTAAAGAGGGGTATCGTGCTTATGTTAAGGTTTTAAAGTGTCTCTCTGGTGCCCCTGTAGTATCTTTACATAATTTACAGATGGGAAAAATCCAGATTTATCTCTCATTTATGTTTTAGAAAACCCTTGTTTCACTCAATTTTAGGTGCTGTCTCTTTAAGAGCGCAGTCACACTGGTCATAGAACATGTTTCACCCCTCGTACAGTGTGTCGTTGGCGAAATAAGCAATTCAGACAGTAGACAGATTTTGTTCCAGGCTGTAAACATATTTTAGGGCTGAATGATATGGATAAATATCTCAATGTTAATACCAGATATCTAGATATAGATGAGATATAATATGACTCTGGGATTTGGAAAAACTGAGCATTTTTCATAACAATAAAAGCATCATAATATAACAGGATGCGTAAAGTGTGGTTAATTGATTAGAGCTCACTGTCAGTCATCAATAATCCTGTGACTGTCTGAGCTTTACATGCAGGGTGAGCTGGGAAAATCTATTTTATTGATACCTTTGATATAAGCAATATCGCGATTTTAATATCTTGAATTTTCACATCTCAATACCGATACAAGAACATATATCTTTCAGCCCTAAAATGTTTATTTCTGCTGTGAAAACAACTATTTTTGGCTTTTTGGTGTGTATGTGACTTCCTGTACTCAGTTGGACGCTCGATGATTGGCAGATTTTCTACATTATCTCATATTTTCAGGCAGGAGGTTGCTGCTTGTCACTGATTTGCTTTTCGAGTAAAACGCTGAAGTATTGTTGTGTTTCAGCCTCGGACGCAGCTTTTTAGTCGACCAAACTTTGGGAAACACTCTGCAGAGTGGAGTTTTGGTGAAAAACCATTTCAAGCGTTGCAGTAAACTTTTACTGTGTCATGCACGAACTGAACAGCGACAGTTGTTTCATTGCCAACAAAGTGTGTATTTGTTGCATAATTTCTGCAATCAGTTAAAAAGTTTTGGTCACACTTTAGATTAGGGAACACATATTCAGCATTAACTAGGTGCTCATTAACATGCATATAAGTAGCTAATTAGTATTTATTAAGCAGGCATTAACCCCTTATTCTACCTCTATTGCACCATGAATTCAGACTTTTCCATATATTAACTCCTAATTATTACTTATTGACTACAAATTAATGAATATGTGTTCCCTAATTTAAAGTGTTACCAAAGTTTTTGATAAAAACTCCAGATGATCAGCTCACCTCTACTTCGGATTCTAAACCTTTGTTGTGTATTTGGTCTACAACTCCCGCAGTAATATCGCCATCTACAGGCCTGGCATGTGTACTGCAGCGTTTTCAGTCTCTGAGTGTTTCTGTATAAACGCAGATTTTTTTTTATAGCATTTTAGGGTGAAACGCTGTGAAATGTTGTGGCTTTTTGAAATTTTGGGCGTTTTTTTCAGATGTTTTTTTCCCCTTAGCCTTTTATATTTTGATATACTTGCTGTTTCTCCTTTTATTTCTCTTTTATCTCTCCCATACTTCTGCTTCATGTACTCTCTTTTGTTTCAAGTAGATGCTCTTTTTCTTTTCCATGAAGCACTTTGTAACATTTTTTTGAAAAGCGCCATATAAAACAAGTTATTATTATTATTATTATTGGCAGACCTTGGTGATTGAGGCCCACTCCTTTGAAAAAACACACACCAGTTCAGAGATCCTTATGAGATGACGTTATAATCGTAGCAGGTCTCATGAAGATCTTGTGCTCTTTTGCTGTAGAACGGAGCGTTTTCATGAGTTTACAGACAGATTCAAGTATTTCTACAAGACTCTATTTCTACATCAGGTTTGCATAGTTCTGAGGAATTAGTTGCATGAAAAACAAGTCTCTATGAATAACTTTCACACCCGACACGTCCTGTAACTTCCTTCCCTTTCACAGGTTATTTACAACACGCTCTGTTTCTCTCTCTGAGCTCCACTTCATTACCGCAGTGATTCAGGTTTCTGTGTAATTATGTTACGTTAAGTGGTTAAATCGAATCACTCAGAGTCTTTCCTGTTTCAGGCAGAACCTGAAGTGTCTCGTGTCTTTCTCTCTGTGTTTCTCTGGTTCCTCTGAGCCCGTTGGCCTTTAACAGAGGAACAATGACAGCCGCTCTAAATGAGCCGCGGCTGTGCGGGGGCTTCGCCTGGAGTAATACAGGGCGACATTTTCCTTTGTTCCCTCTCAACCCTTCATTTTTTTGTTATGAAATGGCGTTTTGCTTCACCATGAGGTCTTTATGTGTTATTCCAACATTTTAATGAATCCCTTCTTTGCCACTCACCTCCTGTTTTCAATTTAAAGGGACAGTGAGGACTTTCTGAGTGATCTTGAGATAATCAGGACAAAAAAGGTTATTTCTAAATGCTAATTCTTAGCCTCCTGATAGGATTGGACTAGATCCAGATAAATTTATAGAAAGTCCAAGATTTGTGTTTATCTCTGCTGAAAATGATTTGTGTGATTTATTAAATAGAAATGGTGGAAACAGGAGCTGGACTGTCTGACAGAAAAGAGACAGAAGAGAAGAAGAAAGATGAACAGGAGAGAGATAGAGCACGAGCTGAAGGCTCAAACATGAGCTAAAAGCTAAAATACGGGCTAAAGGCTATTACAGGAGCTAATTGCTAAATCAGGAGCTAATAACTAAAGCAGGAGCTTAAGACTAAAACACAAGCTGAAGGCTAAAAAATTCTAAATACTACCACACAAGCTAAAGGCTACAAAAGAGGCTACAGGCTAAAGCACAAGCTAAGCTAAAACATGAGATAGAGACTGAAACACAAGCTAAAGGCTAAAAAAAATGCCAAATACTAACATACAGCTAAAGGCTACAAAAAGGGCTCCAGGCTAAAACTTGAGCTAAAGACTAAAATACAAGCTAAAGGCTAATAAGATGCTGGATATATAAATACTAACACACAAGCAAAGGATAAAAAAGGGGCTAAAGGCTAAAACACAAGCTGAGGCTAAAACATGAGCTAAAGACTAAAATACAAGCTTAAGGCTAAAAAGATGCTGAATATTAACACACAAGCTAAAGACTAACACACAAGTAAAGGCTAAAAAAATGCTAAATAGTACCACACAAGCTAAAGGCTACAAAAGGGGCTACAGGCTAAAGCACAAGCTAAGCTAAAACATGAGATAGAGACTAAAACACAAGCTGAAGGCTAAAAAAGGGGCTAAAGGCTAAAAAAAATGCGAAATACTAACACACAAGCTAAAGGCTACAAAAAGGGCTCCAGGCTAGAACTCAAGCTAAGGCTAAAACTTGAGCTAAAGACTGAAATACAAGCTACAGGCTAATAAGATGCTGAATACATAAATACTAACACACAAGCAAAGGCTAAAAAAGGGGCTAAAGGCTAAAAAAATGCTAAATACTAACACACAAGCTAAAGGCTACAAAAGGGGCTCTAGGCTAAAACACAAGCTGAGGCTAAAACATGAGCTAAAGACTAAAATACAAGCTAAAGGCTAAAAAAGGGGCTATAGGCTAAAACACAAGCTAAAGGCTGAAAAAGAGGCTGCAGGCACTAACATGAGCTAAAGGCTAAAACACAAGCTAAGGGCTAAAAACAAGGCCAAAGGCTCAAACAGGAGAAAAGGCGAACAGACAAGCTTAAGGCTAAAATACAAGCTAAAGTCTAAGACGAGGGCTAGATGCTAAATAACGGCAAAAGGCTGAAAAACAGGGGCTTCAGGATTTAACATGAGCTAACATTTAAAACAGGAAACATGCTAATGTTTATTCCGACCCACATGTAGCAGGTTACGTTTGCTCTGCTTGGTGAGGTTGGAGTTGGTAGATGAGACCTGGTAGGACACAACCAGGATTCACTAACGTTACAGGTTACTGACATGTATCAGAGCACCGAGCTGTGAGTAGCTACGCTAAATGTAGCTGGAAACTAAACTGCACTACAAAGTTTGCTTTAAGAAGTATGAAAATGAAATAATCCTTTAAAATGTCTTGTGTGTTTTTTTCATGATCCTCAGGTGGGAAAAGCCAAAGGCGTCCTGAAGAATTTCCTCATCGAGCCGTTCGTCCCTCACAAGCAGGTAAAACATCAAATATTTAATATCCAATAATAAAAAAGGAGACGAACGATCACAAAAGTCGAGGTTTGGGTGATAAACTTTATATTATTCGGTGCGTTATTCAGGAGGAGGAGTTCTACGTCTGCATCTACGCCACACGAGAAGGCGACTACGTGCTGTTCCACCACGAAGGCGGCGTGGATGTCGGGGATGTGGACGCCAAGGCGAAGAAGCTTCTGATCGGCGTTGACGAGAAAATCAGCGAAGACTCTGTGAAGAAGGAACTTCTGACTCACGTCCCCAATGACAAGAAGTCGTAAGTCAGAGTTGGAGAAATGACACCAAACTAATCAGAAACAGAAAAAAGGGGAATTAAAAATGAGGTTATTGGCTGAAAGAGGAAACATGAGCTTTGATAGAGGCTGTAAATGTCGAGAGGGGGTGTGGTGGGGGTGGGGGGGCGCTGGGTGGAGGTTTCCATTAGACAAATGACAAACTCCCTCCACTGCTTCGCCTTTTTTTCCACCCTCCTCCTCCCTCCTCCCCCCTCGGCCTGTTTTACAGTCCGCCCACATTCGCAGCGTGTCCATTTATCTGATGGGTCTGAAACAGCACCTCACCCCTCTCACCCCCCCCC